>JASDQU010319172.1:0-13268 GCA_032191745.1 Picea mariana
TGTTTCTGTCATATTGTTGACAATGGTGCCAAAAGGAAGGACCGTTTTTAAAAATAAATTTTATTCATCTTTTAACTCTGCCTGCAAATGTTCGAGCAAACTATGTGCCCTAGTTCCAAGGGAAGTGATGGTTTGTGATGTTTTCCATGCCTCAGTAACCAGTTCCATTATTTTCTTGATATTATTCTCCACATATCCTCTACAGGATGCTAGCAAGGTGGAGGATGCTTTTATGTTGACTGCAGGGGTGGTAGGCATGGATATTGCCAAAGGATTGACAAGCAATGGCATAGGAATGAAAGCCTCTTCCAATTCCTTGACCTTGTCCTTCATTCTGGCATTCTCGGTCTCGATGCCTCCAATGGAATCATGAAGTGCTTCTCCGCTCGTGGTGTGAGGTTGATAGATTTGGGACAATTGCATGTTGGCAAAGGCAACCTCTGAACGAGATTTCCCTTTCTTATTTTTAACATATTTTTTCTCAATTATCGATTTTTGGACTGGTTATCAAAAACAACACTTTGGAACACGAAGGATTCATCTTTGTCAAAAAATTTGGTATCAGATGTCCATTGGAAGGCTATGTTGAATGGCGTCTCTGGGTTGATCAAGGAAGCGGAGCATGCTATCCATATCAATGTCAAGTTCCATGTTATCACTCTGAATTTCTAGCTCTTTCAGCTGCCCCACATTGTTTTCTCTTCTTCTCTACTGGAAGCTCGTGAGAACTATCAATTTTACAGTGAGGAGTGTCGTTATCTCCTCCTCCATTTGAATAACTCTGACTTTCTTTGTTTTTGTGGTGGGTCATTGGAGTGATGCTCTGGGATGTCGTACTTTTTGGAGTGTTATTTTTCGATTGAACACTCTTGTCACTAGGGCCTTTCCCCTATTGAGTGTACAATTTAGTGAAAATTTGCACTGTGTCCACATCATTGGCATCAGAGGCAGGAGCGTTGTTGCCACTATCTCTATTTTTGGGTAGGTGTTTTTTTTAAAAACAATCGTCGATGCCAAGTGTTTGTAAATGTTGTATAAAAATATTGTAGGGGTCGAACCCTCTTATGATTTCATCATATCTCAGGTTGAAGATGCTAGAATGCGCTAGGAATTTGTCAATGAAATTTTTCAACATGAACTCCCCTACTTTCCAAGGCAAAGGAATAAACTATTTTTTTTTCTTCTTGTGCAACAGATGCAACCAATAATTGTATTGTCATGCTACTTCTGCAACAAACATTTTGTCTATAATGTGACATGGAAGGAGAGCAGGTATTTCTGTGGAGAAAAAAATTCTTATGACAGTGTAATTATCCAAATGTTCGAGTGTCCCCTTCCTATCCAAAAAACTGGTTGTCTGTTTAGATATGCGGGGAGCATATTCTCCTAACAACAAAACTTTGAAAATAGACACGAAGCCATTAAAAAATTCATAGAAATAGTGGAAATCCTTGTGCTTCCACAAGGCCTAGTACCAGAACATTACTGGGTGGAATTCCCAGTAGACATTCTTGGAGAGAGACAGTTGTGGAAACTAACAGGAATGCGCTATCGCAAAAATTAAATAGGACGACATATAAAATTTATTTTCCCTTTTGAAGATTGACAATTGGGAACAGATTTCATGGGAAAGTAACTTGCCCTAATAAAAAATGTCTTGTTCTTTGACTGTGAAATACAAAATATAAAGAGCCATCCAATAAATAGTTGTTGTGGAATCATGTCCTATTATTCTTGTAAACAGCCAGGCAATTTCGCGAAATGGATTTCTAAATGAACTAACCTACAAGCTTGTAATATCTTCAAGAAATAGAAGCGGGTTTTCCAATAAATGGGGAAAGAGGTCCAACCCATTATTGATCTTTGCTAGGAACTATTTGGAATCTTCTCCTTTGAACGTCAATGTTGGCTCCGACAATCTTAGCATCTGGTGGAAGACCTGAGGTGACAAAGAAACAAAAGAGCGGTCCTGGAGTGGAATAATTATTTTGTCTGAAATAAATTTATCGACGCACCAAGAGACTAGGTCATTACAGTCAAAAACCTCAGGGACACAACCTACACGAGCAATCCCATAGGTCCAAATTACTTGGTTCTCTGCGGCAGAGGTTCAGTAATAAGAATATGCCTTGGACCACTGGAAGTTCCGGTCCTCGCGCCTGAAGATGTTCACTGTATCTCCACAGAACTGTTGTCGAGTTGATGCCATAGGTTTATGAGAATGTCGGTTTTCTCCAGATGATGGTTGAAATGAATAGTTAGAGCCGATAATGTAACTCTCCACTAAATCTTGGTTAAATGCTTATAAATGGGAAAGCTCCTCGAGCCTTTCACTGATTAATGACAATCTGTATGGGTGGTGCATGATGAACTGTTAGCAGTAAAGCTTACTTATTGCATATTTAGAAATGCGAAGATGGTGGGTATGACAAAGAGAAATTAAGGATTGGAGGTTTCGTGAACATGCCAAGGCCACGACGTGCGAACGGCATTTCATGATTTTGAAATCAACACTTAGAAGGGATAATGTAACCCCCCACAAATCATGGTTTAATACGCATTAATAGGATATCTCCCCGAGCCTTTCACCCATCAATGACAATCTATATGGTTCCTGCATGATGAGTTTTTACAATTAAATGTCAGTAATTGCATATTTAGAAACAAGATATGTATATATATATATATATATATATATATATATATATATATAAATGTAATTTTTTTCTTTTATTATAGACAAGTGTGAAGGCGATGGAGACGGGGGAGAGCAAGGAAATAATGGAAAGGTCTGAAAAGTGGTCGGACAATATTTAAAAAGGGGTTACAGGGATGCTCAGGAGAGGCGAGTGTTCCACAGTCAAATTTTATGTATCGAAATTTTTGATTGCAAAATGTGTAAAACGGAAGAGATCATGATGGGGCAGTTCAGCGGTCGGTTTGTATATTTTCAGAATTTTGAAAAAGTGGCTAAGTATGGAATAGGGAAATGGTCGGGCAGACTCGTTCTCAGAAGCGAGGATTGAATTTTTCATGAAGGGACCAACCCTACAACGCACAAATGACATTCCATGATGTTTGAAATTAGTGCTTGCAAATTGCATGCCTAGAAATAAGATCTTATATAAAATTGGTAATTGCTAATTGCAAAGGGGCGCGGGCATAGGAAACAACGACTAGGAACTGAATATTTCTTCAACCCGCCAAACCAATGATCTTCCAAATAAATTCAAAGAAATGGCGGATAATGGAAAGCAGACATACGGGCTTCAAAATGGGGTGATAATAGTTCAACAGAAGATGTGAGGACCCGATGGTTAAATTGTATTTGTCGGAAGTTTTCAGTGAAAAATGTATACCATGGAAGAGGGCATGATAGGTGGAGCGTAATACAGAAGAGGGTATGATATGAGTCCAATTGTAAATTTGTATATCGCGGAAGTGATGGTACTGTTCGCAGGTCATGGAACAACAGAAGTCCAATCTAGAGCCCACCTACCGGGAATTCTCAATCGGAGAAGTGTCTTCGTATGTCAATTTGTCTATTGTGGAACTTCGAGGCATTTTATTAGCCATCCAGCACATAATTATGACTGTCAATTTGTATAATGAAAAATTGTGGGTGTTGTTTGTAGGGCATGGAACTATAGAGGAAATTATTTTCCCTTTAATATAGAATCTGTGGCGCATATGTGGTATGGCTTGTTTTATCACTTTTCTATCTGTAAACAAAGGCAATCTTGAGCCCACCAGCCCTGGAGCTTGTGTGTCAATTTGTATATTGCAGAGGTTCGAATGTTGTTTGGAGGTCAAGGAAAAGTAGAAGTGCAATTTTGAGCCAGTCAGCGTGCAAGTCCGCCTGTCAATTTGTATATGGCGGAACTCTGGGTGCTACTTGTAGAACACTGAACAATAGAGGGACAATTTAAATAAAGGGGAAGCGCTTGTTGGAAATGCGTGAATCCGCCAAGCCACTCAACAAGGAATTTTCGGAAAAAATGATTAAGTAACTAGGAAGAGAAAGTACAGGGAGTAAAAGAGTGGGAAAATAGAAAGTCGGAGGGTAGTTTTCGTAAGTGCGAATTGGTTTCAAAGAAGCCCCATTGTTGCAAAACCATCATTTTCTACTAATTGTCAGCAAATGCATTGTTTAAGATTAGATTTTATTACAACCTGTTCATGTAAGTGTGTTCTTGATACATTCTTCCATGACTATAACATATTAACTTAACTATTAAACTTCATTTTCTACTAATTGCTAACAAATGCTTTGTTGAAGATTAGATTTTATTGGAATGTGTGGGTGTAACTGTGTTCTTGATACATTCTTCTATGACTGTAACATATTAACTTAAGTATTAAACTTATTTCATTATGGGTTGTTAGCATTAAAACCTAATAATTGCATGTCTAGAAACAAGAATGACGATTTTCCTACATTAATGTGCATTGGTATTGTTATGTTCTATCTGCATTATAAATAGAATTGAACGTTGGTTTGAAACTGTGTGTAATCCATTTTTTGTTTGCATAAAAGGTTAGTGGATTGACACAGTAAATTGTCATATAATTGTTACATGTTCCATGTTAGAAAAAATAACCTAAGTAAACACAATATCCAAGAACTACGACAACACCTAACCATGCCAATGAGAACAGACGTTATATCCAAAAAAGAAGCAATAATGAAGAATCCAAGATTTTTTTTTTTAATTTAGCAAATCCATTTAAAAAAATAAGAAAAAAACGAGTATTGTACATCTATCCATAGAAATTGGACCCAGTTCTTTAGGCCAAAACATTGAATGTATCTGCCACAAACACATGCACAGATCCGCAGTATGCAACATCCTTGCATTTTTCTCCTTGATGAATCATCCTGTGGTGAAATTGATAGTTTTCATAAGCTTCCCATGAGGAAGAAGACAAAAAATGTTGCAGGGAAAATGCAATACCCTTAACTAAAACCGCTTTGCATAGTCGAAAAAAATCCAGGGACACAGGTTGCACGTGCAATTTTAGAGGCCCAAATTAGTCCATTCTGGGTTGAAGAAGATGACTACTAGAAAAATGCCTTGCAACAGTGATTGTTCTGAACTTGATTCCCGAAGATGTTAATTGTATATCCAGAGAACAGGACAATAGTTCCGCAAGTGAATAATTTTTTGGCTTGAAATATATCTATGGGAGAATCAACATATCATTTCTTTACAATGAAACTCTTCCACCCAGAAAAAACTAATTTGGAACTCTGGAATTCCTACTTTCGCGTCGCAAAGAGGATATTGTGTTCAGCGTCGGTTTCTTTTCTAAAACTCCTTTTGTTGTGTTTAGGACCACCATCACTGAGCCGAATTTTTTGCCCATTATGGTTGATTTTAATTTGGGCACAGGAGTGAGAAGAGTCTCTTCATTGTCATTATCCATTGTCATATCATCGACCATCAGATCATCTTCTTCTGGCTCAGAATCCATGACATCAACCTCTGCGCTAACCATGAATGCAACTGGGCAGGTTCTCTGAGCAAACAGGGTTGCCTTGGAATTCTTTGGCTTGAAATATATCTCTTTGTGTACCAAGGGACCATCTCATTTTTTTCTCTTGGGCGGAGGGAGATGAGAAGTAAGAATATGCCTTGGAATAGTGGAACCTCTCAACATTATGCCTGAATGTGTTTATTGTATCTGGATAGAACTACTGCCACAAGCTAATGACAATTTTCGTTTGCTCGAGACGATGTTTGAAATTTAAATCGAGGAGGAATAATATAACCCTCCGCAAATTATGGTTTAATGCGTATCAATGGAATATCTCCTTGAGCCTTTTGTTGGTCAATGACAATCTCCAAGATTCATGCAGAATGATGTGTCACCATTACAACTCACTAACTGCATAATTAGAAAAAAGTGTGAAGGTCGCAGTGACGACGAAGAGAGATTAAGAATTAGAAATTTCTTAAAGGCGTCAACGCACCGGCACAAAAACAGATTGCATCATGTTTGAAATGAATACTTGGAAAGGATAACATACTTCTGTGAAAATCTTAGTTTAATTCGTAGTAATGACAAATCTTCTCCAGATTTCTGGACATTAATGACAATCTTAACAGTTCCTGCAGGATGAACTACTACCATTAAAGATTAATTATTGCATATCTGAAAACAAGTACAAAGGCAACGGTGATGGTGAATTGCGATGAAGCATTGTACGTTTTGTGCACCCTCCAACCCGTGAAATCGATTCCAACAAATACCTAAGTATGGAAAGCGGTCGAGCGGGTTACAAAAGAAAAAGGGCAGAAGATATACCAAGGAGATGTGAAGGGTCGATGGTCATATTGCATCTCAGTGACATATATTGTCCATCAATTTTTATGGCATGAAATTTCAACTGTTGTTTGTGCGTAGGGGAATAGTGGAAGCACAATGGTGAGAGGGAAATTTGTATATTGGTGAACTTCGGGTTCGGTATATAAAAGCATGAGACATTGGGAAAAAGGACCAAGTAAACAGAAAGAGAAAGAATATGAGATGAAGGGGTATTTTTTGCTAATTTGTAAATTGCAGAAGTCTGGGTGCTAGTTTGATCCGGGGCAGGATCTTTTATGATTATGGTTGAGTTTTAACTTGCATGAATATTTTAACCATTTGAGAATTTAACGAAAGAATGAGGAAAGAAGAGGATTATATCAGTCAAATACACATATGCAGATCTGAAAACAGTAATGAACAGCAAACCATAAGAACGCAGGTTGATAACGGAGTTCAGCACAATGTTTGCCTACGTCTCCGGGCCTTTTTCCTGTGGGGGAGGCTTCTTTATTTCTGCTCAAGTGCTCAAAATTACATCTCAGCAATGCCCAAAGGCTACAAGACTGATCTGGTCTTGTTGTCCCAGATCTCAAGAACCCAATGCAAGAAACGGCATGCAAAACTGATGCTCCAAGCTCCCAGAAACGATCCGACAGCGTTTCCACCTCCAGGACTTCCCTGCAACAAACTGACTATGGCTTGGCTTTCCAACAGCATAACTCTGCAAAAATGACTGTCCCTTGGCCTCAAACAGGCCTGATTTATATAGGAATGGAGTTGGTTTCTCATCCCCAACTTCCTCCAAGAATCTGGCCTCCAAAAAAGCCCAATATCCCCCAAAAATGGAGAAAATCAGCTAATAATAGGGCCTTTTAATTAAAAAAAACCCAAATTATATAACAAAAAAAACCCATTTTCCAAAAGTTTTGGGCCGCAGCCCCCAAATGGCACGCGCCCTTGGTCATATCGTTCGGCATGTGCCCATGTGGCTACGCCCCTATGGCGCTATCCCCTGCTTTTACGCACCAGCTCCCGGTCACGTGGCGGGTGGTTTGGAACCGTGGGCTAACTGTCCGCGGCTATAGGGCTAGAACCCCGGGGCACGTGGCATTTGAATAGGACCGTCGGCCAATCCTCACGCGCTATATGGTAACAGCCCCCGGTCGTTGGGCGCATGCACCGGACCACGGGTCAATAACAATACAACTGCCCACGCCCAAAGGTCGTGCTCCAGGTCATATGGGCATAGTATGTGGCCTACGGCCCATTTGTTATAATCCCCCGCGCTCATAGGTAACGGTCCCGGTCCTGTGGCTTAGCCATAGGACCCGTGTCTATTAACTCCCGCGCACCCGCCAGTGTGTATGGTAACGGTCCTATGCGTGGGGAATGGAACCGAGGGCTGGGGCTAGGCCCGGGCCCATTTTTCCCGCCATCGTACTAACGACCCAATTCAAATAACCTTTTCACCGTTTGAATAACAAGTTTCAGCCTCCGGCGGCCCGGCTAGCCAGATTTCGTTAAGTCATTCACTTGCCGGGAGGTCGTGGGTTTGACCCCCGACGCGGCCAAACCAAAATTATTACATTGAAACCACTAGCCAATTATATAGCGCCACGTGGCACCCTGTGAGTGGGCCACGTGGCATTTTTTCACCAATCAAAACTGGACACGTGTCGGCCTGTGATTGGCCCACGTGTGCCGCCACATCAACCACCCTGTCATCTGGCACGTCACCTGCCGTACTTCTCAGTCATCCGCCACGTGTCTTCCCCGTCAGCATGACACGTATCACCCTGTGAGTGGTGACACGTGTCACCTCCGTATTGGTCAAACCGTACCGTGAAAAGGCCAAATCCACCTGACACGTGTCGCGTCTTGGTGATGCCACGTGTCGTTCTCTGATGCTGCCATGTGTCGTCCTCTCCGTCTGCCACGTGTCGCAATCTGGTTTGTCCACGTCAGCTGTATGGCCCTGCCACGTCATCACTGTACGGACTGACACGTGTCTGTACGGACAGGTACAGTCAGCATCCCAAAATTTTGCATGTTTGGCTTTTCGAACAGAACGCGATATCTTCTCCATACGGACTCCGTTTGACATAAAAATTATACCACCGGAATCAGGAAGACGAGACGGACGCAATGACATAGGTTTCGTCGCAATCCGAGCACTTTCATTTTTGAGCATTTTTCAAGCCCTATCAGGCTTCTGGATCTGTTTTCAGATCATAGTTGCACGCGAAGGAACAATGGAAAAGCAATGTTAAACCTGCCTATGCAAGAACCTGTGATTCAAAAAGGGAAAGCAGAGAGAAAAGAGAAACTAGAAATTTTCCAAAAATGAGTAATACAGACTAAATATGTACTATAAAGTATGAACATGAGATGTTATAGAGCATGTACGGATCTTGCATTCCATGGCCACTTTCTGGATCGCGAGTTCTCAGACTAGCAGGTTGTAAATTGGGCATCCATTGTTCCGTGGTCTACAAATAACATCTAGAATTTTGTGATATACAAATTGGCCAGCAAACCTCCGGGCTAGCTCGATTAACATTGCACTCCTTTTGTTTCGTGTCATACAAATAGAACTCGAAGTTCCACGATATACAAATTGATAGACGGAATCCAAGGTTGGCGACCTCAAGAGTGCCATTGTTTATGGATGCTAATCCCTATTAAGTATTTAACATTATCTAAAAATATTATTTTGAATATTAAATTATTAATATTAAATATTGATATTGTACAATTTAATTAGACAAGGAGGTTTATACAATATTAAACGGGGAAGTCATCGGTCAGTTGGGTTGGTGATATAAAGTAAGTGAAATCTGAATACGTGAATCCGCCAACTTCCTTACCAAGAAATTTTCCAAAAAAAATGAGTAATACATAAAATCTACTATTAGAAAGTACGGACATGAGATTTTATAGAGCATGTACTGTTCCCGCATTCCATAATTAAGCCACTCTTTTGATCGTAGGTTCTCAAGCTGGTGGGATAAAAACTGGGCCTCTATTGTTCTGTGACCTACAAATAGCACCCAAGATTTTTGTGATATACAAATTGACAGGCGGACTTGCCGCCTGGCTTGCTCAACATTGCATTTCTATTGTTCTGTGTCGTTCAAACAACACTCGGAGTTTCGCCATATACAAATTCACAGATGGACTCTAGGGATGGTGGGCTCAACCTTGCGATTGTTTACGGATGTTGATCCCTATCATCTATCTAACACTACCTAAAAATATTATTTTTAATACTAAATTATTAATATAAATATTCATATTCTACAATTTAATTACATAAAATTATAAAAGGATGTGCAATATATCTTATTTCAAAGAAAAACCCGCATATTCAGAAACTTGGGTTCCAAAATTTTTGTATAATATGAAACGGGCAAGAGGTTGGTCAGTCTGCTGATATAAAAATGGGTGGAAATCTGAACACGTGTATACGTCAAGTTTTGCACCTAGAAAATTTTGCAAGAAACGAGTTATACATACCAAATATTCACTTTTATAAAGCGTGGGCATGATATTTTATAGAGTATGTACGCAGCCCTCATTCCATACTTCGCCACTTTTTGGATCGCGGGTTTTCGGGCTGGCGGGCTCAAAATTGAGCCTCTATTGTTTTGTGCCCTACAAATAGCACCCATAGTTTCATGATCTACAAATTGACAAGAGGACTTGCGTACTATTTGAATTTTAAGGGCCACATGTCGATGTATTAGCACAATTGTACTTGGGCCAGTTTATATTCATTTCTTACAATATCAAACGGAGAAGCAGTCAGTCGGGCTGGTGATATAAAAGTAATTGAAATCTGAAGTCGTGAATCCCCCAAATTCCGCAGCTAGAAGTTTTCCAAAAAATGAGTAATACATACTAAGTATGTACTCTTATAAGGTATGCACATGAGGTTTTTATAGAGCTTGCAAAGATCCTGCATTCCATACTTGGCCACTTTTTCAATCGCGGGTTCTCAGTCTGGCGAGCTCAAAACTGGGCCTCTATTGGTCTGTATCCTACAAAGAGCACCCAGAGTCTCGAGATATAAAAATTGACAAGCGAAATTGCGGACTGGCTCGCTCAACATTGCAGTTCTATTGTTCTATGTCTTCTAAACAACATTCGGAGGAAACGAGTAATACAAACTAAAGATGTACTTTTAAAAACTATGGACATGAGATTTTATAGATCATGTACAAATCCCTCATTCCATACTTAGCCACTATTTGGATCATGGGTTCTCGGCCTGACAGGTTCAAAATTGGACCTTTGTTGTTCCGTGCCCTACAAATAGCACCCACATTTTCGCGATATACAAATTGACAAGAGAACTTGCGAGCTATTTGAATTTTAAGGCCCTCGTGTTGATGTCATAACACATTTAGACTTGGGCCAGTTTATATTTGTAATGATCCCAAACCATTTTTTTGCTTGGAACCACTAACTATCATTGACATGTTTGATGTGCAGATGTTTATTGAAGTGTCCCAGTTATTTATACAATGTTTATACAAGATTCATCCAACATATGCAATATCATAACATATTCAAAATATAGAAAACACAAGCATAGATCTGACCTTTATTATAAGAAGCATGAATCAGATACAATAGAAAGAGAAGATCTGGAATAATCCTCATATGGCCCTAATAGATAATAGATATGAGCTGCTACAAAATGCTCTCGACAATACAAAATAATCCTCCAAAGGTTGGATAAGAGATGAAGACCAATGCAAAGTAGATCTGGGTCGTATGAATGCCAAACCCCTCAAGCTGGAAGATGACACACTATGCTAGAATGTCGAAGCTCCTCAACAATTCGTCCCTGGTGCCAAAGATGTCTAATCACCTCAAGAAAGATGCCAAATACTAGATTGGGTGATGGAAAGAACAACCTAGGTGCCCAAATCTCCAAGATACCTCTCACACACTGTAGATCTAAAACCCTCCACTGAATGGTGCACCCCCCTAGATGCCTGAAACCCTAGATAATTCGGCCAAGGTGAATGAGTCCTCCAAACCTCTTGAAACTCTCCAAAATGATAGATCACGACACTGTAATGAAAACCCAAGTGCTCAAATCCGCAAAATGCTTTCTATATCCTTAGATCTAGCTTCCCTCCAAATGATGGTGTGCCCTCCTCTTAGGGAAATCATCCCTCTCTCAATGTTAATCAATCTTCCATAAGAATCCCTCCAAAAATATCCAATAAGGTGCTATGGTACCTGCAAGGAAAACCCAATACCTGGAATTCCCGAAATCCCTTCTCCTCAACTAGAATGAATCTTCCCTCAATGGATGGTGCACCCCTCTTGCTGGAAACCCTCAACTGGTGCGCCCTCTCTCTATCTTCACATGAAACTGATATAGAATCCCCTTACAACTGAGTATATCTAGAACTAGAATGGTGTGGGAGTGTATTGCATCTTTGAGGCCAAGCTTGGGACAAGCTAGGTGGAATCTTTCACCACCGAATCGTCCTCTAGGGTTTGTTAAGTCAAAACCCTCAAAACATGCAATGTTGGTCTCACTAGCTAAAATCCAGATATCAAAAAGATAAAACATACATGAATGCATGAAGAAGAGGCCCTTGCCTTTCCTTTATACTTTTGGCTCACCTTGTCCCTCCAAAGTGACTTTCATTTTATTAACGTTTAATTAATTAATTAACCTTTTTACCTTTGAAAATATCCTTATCTCTCCTTGTGGCTTCCTTGGCCATTGAAAGTCACTTCTAGCCATCCCATCCTGTAGTGTTGTTCCTCCCTATTCCAATGAGATATAACATTGAGAGGTTCCTCCAAGCAATGTTCCCAAAATGACCTCTTCAATGATTTCAATTAACTTATAGCTCAAAATAGTCAAAATCACGGAAATCGTCAAAATGCAATGAAACCAAAGCCAACCTATGCAGAATGGCTCATAATGATGGAAGATGATGATCAATGCAAGTTGGACCCCACAATGCCTCTCAAATACCCCTGTACTTGCTATAACATCCATCTGGCTACTCTGGTCAACATAAATCTCTGCACTATGACGATGTCCCAAAGTGAGGACATTACAGTCCTCCCTGCTAGAAAATTGTTTGTCCTCAAGCAATACCCAAATCCCTCCAAGTAAAATACCAGGATCCCATTTCCACATGTGGGATACATAGTAGAACCCATCGAAAGGCGAACAATAGTATACTCCACCCATTGGATCCCATATCAGGAAGTGAACTGCAATACTCTGCAAAGCATAGTCCTGAAAGATATCAACCCTGTGAACCTCCTGCACATGTGTTATTGGATAAATCCGTAGGTGCAGACACTAACTGATCTCCCTATATCCACCTGGATCTAGAACAAAACACACCAGAACATGACGCTTTCCTTAAGTTTTAGTTATTGAATTTACTAACTAAAGTGAGATATGTGACATACCGTTTAAATGTCACTTCCTCTCGCCATCACCATCCTAGATTCATTCCAATGCTCATACAATGATGATCCTGCAAAAGAATGCAACTAACAAAAGTGATAGCAATAGCATAAACTCAATATAAACCTATGTATGTGATCAATGAATCATACAATAAAACACAACAAGCTTTATAGGAAAGAATCATATTACTGTATCATATTAAATGTGAAAGAGATATTACAACCATAGCCTTGATGTCATAAGGTCCCTTCCAACTGTCCTTCATTCCCCACACACTTCCACTCCAAGAATTCTGAGAGCATAGATCTGATGATATTCACAATCTATCTTGACAAAGCAAATCTCAAAGCCACTCTAACCAAGCCAAGAATTCCAAGCCTAACCAAAGCTAACAAGCTCAAGAACCAACAAAGCTAACTTTCTCCATGAGAACTCCTCTCCTTTTCTAAGTTGAAGAGGATAAGGTGAGGAGGTTAGGATGATCCCACTAAATCATGAA
>JASDQU010319177.1:0-10160 GCA_032191745.1 Picea mariana
CTTTCTTCAAGGGTTGACATCAATGAAAACCAACCTGATGCACGAGCATTGTCAGCAAGTACACGTGGCAGGACAAATCAACACCTGAGGACCAATTCAGAACCTCGAACACGAGCCGGTATTGTAGATCGTTGGCAGCTGATAGAAACAGAAAAAGGAAAGATCACACACGTAGACAAAAATGAGCACGCATGACCTGGGAGTTTAACCCTAGTCTCGATGTAACCATAATTAGGTAGCAGTTGGTTTGTTTCTTTTGTATAAAGAGAGGTTTTGTACGCCCTAAAGAAGGTTACGAGAATTATGAGAAAGTAGGAATTTGTGAACAATAGTTGTTGCTTTGATTTTAGCTGTAACCATTTTCTTGATTTTGAATGAAGATAACAGAGGAAAATTGATCCAATGTATGGTGTGAATATTGTTTACAATTTCCCTGTTGTTGTCGTTAATCTTTTCAAGAATGAATGAATCTTGCTACTAGTGTATGTAGCTTTGGAATTCTTGCATAAAATTTAAAAATCAGTTTTCTTCGTGAGCCGGTGCAAGGTGTGCACACAGTCTGCAAGGAGTGCGTTGACAGGGTCTGTTTCAAATCGTAAAGCTCAGGAGAAATAGCGTAAGATTTCCTTTGGAAGGAGTGCAAGGTGACTGCTGCAAGTAGTGCACAGTCGTCTGCAAGAATCCATATCTTGCATAAGAATCTGTTGCAAGGAGTGCGCAGATCCAGAATTTAGTCCGCAAGGAGTGCGTCGACAGAGTTTGTCTCGATTCTCAAGGTCAGGAGGAACAATGTAAGGTTTCTCTGTAGGAAGTGTAAAGTGACTGCCGCAAGGTGTGCACAGTTGTCGCAAGAACTCAAATATTGGGTAAATATCTATTGCAAAGAGTGCACAGGTCTGGAATTCGACGAAGATTCAAAGAAACTCCGTAAAGAAGTCGAAGGACGAAAACAGAGGAATTCCAAAAAGACGAGAAATAATTCTTTTCAAGAATCTTTGGATCTTAGTTTGACGAATTTATCGAAAAAGCAGGAAGTGCTTGGGAGATCGAAATATTTAAGGAGATCAAGCTTAGGCGGGGTAGCACTTTCCAAGAAATTCGGACGAGATCCAAGAAGTGGACTCAAAGTAAGGATAAAGGTCGAAGCCTTTATATCTTTTGAAAATCTTCTAAGTTAGAAGAAAGCGTAAGATCAAGGGAAAAGATCTGAACCGTCCAATCAACATCCAGACAACGAGGAGTGAGCTCAAAGGAAAAGATCTCAGCCGTTTGATCTAAGCGCAAAGAAAATATCTTGACCGTTCGATTTGAGAGCTAGAGAAAGGATCTTAGCCATCCAATCTATGCGCAAAAAGGATTGTAGCTGTCCGATCAAGGTAAGGTGCACTAATGATAAACCTTTGAAATTGTACAAGAGAATCAAACTTATGAAACTACGAAATCATTGGAGTCATCCGTTGTCAAGGAGGACATGTGGCGAGAGATCAAAATTTCGCTGACTTGCAGAGTGGAAAGGTCAAAGGGTAGAGTCGTGAGGATTCTCGAAGTGGGAACTTGTGAAAGGATCACAGCCATTGATCGTTCCGAAATCATCGGGACCGTCCATCATCAAGGAGGACACATGGTGAGAGATCATCATTTTGCTAACTCATGACTCAAATAATTCAAAGGCAGAGTTACAAGAACTCGCGAATCACGAAATCATGATTTGATCACAGCCACTGATCGAAGGAGGAAGCTGAACCGTAGATATGGTCTTGTTGGGAGTTTGAAACTTGAGAAATCAGAGGTAAGAGTTCTAGGAGCTCGTGAATCGTGAAATCACGATTTGATCTGAGCCGTCGGATCAAGGAGAGATCTGGACCGTTGATTGTCCAGGGAGACGATTCGCGAAGTGCGAACTCGCGAAACACGAAATCGTGAAGTGCTCGGTAGATTGTCCCATGGTCATAGAGAAGGGTCACATCGGTGAAGGAGAATAGAGGGGCTAGCATACACTAGGCTCCTATCGGGATTTCAGAAGTCAGGAGAGTCGGAGTGACTTACATGCAAAGGCCCGATACACGAAGTCGCGATGCGCTTTTCGATTAGGCCACTGGTCACAACCTTAGTCACATAAAGGGAGGGGCTTAACCAAGAGAGCTAGCGTCTAAATACACTGAAGCTTAAAGGCGTTAAGGAGAAAACTGCGTGTTCCATATAACCCGCGCTTTAAGGGAAAGAGGGCCTGTTAAGTGGATTTGAGGTTCTTGAGGGCTAAAGAGTCAATCGGACTCAGTTTCTTGATCGATCCTAGACCGGGAGGTCGCTCAATCCTTAGGAGAGAAGGGGGGTCTGCATCAAGTGGTATCAGAGCTCAGATTTTTAATTTCTGTAGCAGAGGGTAGATAAAGAGAATACTCTGATACCATCAAGTGGTATCAGAGCTGAAATTTTCGTCTATAGATTTTAGGCGAAAGAGAAAGAGGAAAAGAGATAAAGGAGATAGTCTCATACCATCAAGAGGTATCAGAGTGGATTTCGTCTGCATATTTCAGGCGAAGGAGATAGAAAAGACAGTCTGATTACGACGAGTAGTATCAATAATTGGATTATGTCTGCATATTGTAGGCAAAGGTGGAAATGCAAATAGTGATAATCTGATGACATCAAATGGTATCATAAGCTGAAGTTCACTTGTGGACAATAGGTGAAGGAAGAGAGAGTACTGATACTCTGTAAAGATGGTTGCATGGTGTGCAACAAATGGTAGATAGCCAAGAGGGATGAAGACAAAAAATATGGCTACTGAAGGCCATGAGCATGGTCAAAGAGGAGACCGCTGAAAGAAAAGTAAAGAAAACATTGTTGAGGAACTCGCTGAGATAAGAACGAGAATGGAACAACTGACATTGAAGATACAACATGAGACAAAGACACATTGGACATGCAAATGGCCTTTGAAGAGGAAAGCAGAATGGTCTGTCCGAAGGTTGTTGGCCACAAAACAACAACAAGAGTTGAGGAAGTGGCTGAGGTATGCTGAAAACCTCAGTGACATAGAGGAAGAGCTAGTTTGCATCTGTAAGCCAGAATTTGGAGAAACCCTAAGTGATGAGGAAGGGATATCAGTTACAGGTCTCATAAACTGCTAGGAGGGCAGAAGTGAGCTTTCAAGTTTCTAGGTGGGAAATTGAAGGAGATCAGTGGATGATCTCATAGACTACTAGGAGGGTAGTGATGGAAGTTCAAGTTTCCAGGTGGGCAATGAAGGGGGATCATTGGATCTCATAGACTACCAGGTGGGTAGAGGAGGAATCCCAGAGTGCTAGGTGGGCAAGGGAGAAGAGATGAATTCAGTTGAGATTTCATATCAACAAGGAGTGCTGATAGATGAAGATTCATGTGGGTTTGTAGACCATGTGAATGAAGACAATGATAAGTTAAATACTCCCATCTCAACAGAGGAGGATCAGAGGTGTGTTCTGATCGTTGGGGGAATTCAAATATTCCTACCAAATAGTCCAACAGAGACTAATACAAGAGTTTCACATGAGGAGGTAGTGCAACAAGAATATGAGAAGGAGGCCATGGGGTCGAATGCTTTTAAAGATAACTGTGTTTGTGATGCAGGTGCAACAAAATAAAGACAACCAACAAGGGTTGTCAAAGATGAGGAGAAGGAGCAGATACTGATGTCTGTCCCAACAGAAAAAGAGGAGAATTTAGATGAATTTCTCACTCAATGGGAGAAAGAGATGAAGATGCTAGGGGATTGGTTGAACGATCCAAACCCAGGGGATGGCTGCCAAGAGACAATCATGTTGATTTCAGGAGGAGAAAATTCAACAGAATTGCTCAAAATTTTCAGCCAGGAAGTTGAAAGGGAGATAAATGCAACATTGGATCCTATGGCAGAAGAGGAGGAAAACAACATAGATTTTGTTGAGCTTTATGAGGAATTGGAATCCTTGGAGAGGAGGATAGATATGCAGAGTAGGCATATCCAACATATCAAATTGGAAACAGGTAGAGGAGTATACCAGCCTGGGGAGAAGCTGAAAGAAGTTGGAGTTGAACCAACACAAGAGGCGATGACAGAGGCCAATCTGTCAGAGGAAGAAGTTGAGCAGTAGCTCAGTGATGAGACTGCAGAACTGGAGTCTGCAGCAAGATGGAAAGATAAGGCCATAGGAGATGAAGGCATCAAGGGAGATCAGGTTGATCTAACCATTGACAAGGAAGAAGTGCAACAAAGCAGTATGCAAAACAAGGACAAGCCAGTTGAGTAGCTGGATGAGATGATAGAAGAAATCAAAAGTCTGATGTTGGGGTTAGCACAAGAACCTATCAGTAGGAGGAGGCTGAACAGAGGAGGACCTGCCATAGCAGTAGAGAAGAAACAACAACAACAATAAAAGAAGCAACAAAGAAAAGGAGTAGATGAACAACTCCAAGAGAAAGTATGGGACCCTGGAGGATCTCAACAACATAGCAGAGGGAGCCATGAGCAAGAGCTCATGATTTTCCCAGCCATGGGGTATATGATTCAAGAGGGATTTCTTTTCAATGGAAATCAATTGTTGAAGGGATGGATTTTGTGTTGGAACTACCAAGAACGCAAAGAGGATGCGATACCATATTTGTGGTGGTGGATAGATTTTCAAAGATGGCACACTTTATACCATGCCAGAAGACCAATGATGCAACACATGTTGCAAATATGTTCTTTAAGGAAGTTGTGAGACTTCACGTCCTACCTAGAAGCATTGTCTTAGACAGAGACACAAAAATTATTAGTCATTTTTGGAGAACACGGTGGAAGAAGTTGGGGAAAGATTTGTCCTTCAGCTCAGCTTATCACCCTTAGACAAATGGACAGACTGAGGTGGTAAACAAAAGTTTGGGAAAATTATTAAGGAAGTTTTGATGAAAATGCCTATGAGATCGAGCTTCCATATGATGTGGGCATATAGTCCATATTCAACGTTTCAGACCTGTATCCTTATGGGAAGGATGACGTAGAGGGATCAACAGAGCAAGAGAAGATTCAGTGGGAGAAACAAATGCCTATAGCAGAAAAACCATAGATGAAAAAGGTCGTTGATTAGAGGATTGGTAAGAAGACCAAGAGGAAGACCTATTTTGAATATCTTGTCAAGTGGAAGGGACACCCAATAGAAGATGCCAGTTGGGAGAGTGAAGCTGATATCCAAAAGCATGGAAATTCGATGCAAGAGCTCATGAACATGAGTCCATGAAATTTTCCCCAGGGGAGTATGATGGAGGAGCATCTTCAACAAGCACATGTGGCATGGAAACTCAACGCCCGAGCACCAATACGAAACCTCGAACGCGAGTCGATTCTGTCGATATTTGGCAACTGATAGAAACAAAAAAAGGAAAGATCACGTGCGTAGACAAAAATGAGCATGCATGACTTGTGAATTTAACCCTAGTCTCGATGTAACCACAATTAGGTAGCAGTTAGTTTGTTTATTTTGTATAAAGAGAGGTTTTGTACGCCCTAAAGAGGTTTACAAGAATTATGAGCAAGTAGAAATTTGTGAATAGTAGTTGTTTCTTTGATTTTAGCTGTAACCATTTTCTTGATTTTGAATGAAGATAAAAGAGGAAAATTGATGCAATGTATGGTGTGAATATTGTTTACAATTTCTTTGTTGTTGTTGTTGTTAATCTTTTCAAGAATGAATAAATATTTCTACGAGTGTATGTAGCTTTGAAATGCTTGCATAAAATTTAAAAATCACTTTTCTTCATGAGCCGGTGCAAGGTGTGCACACAGTCCGTAAGGAGTGCATTGACAGGGTCTGTTTCGATTCGTAAAGCTAAAGAGAAATAGCGTAATATTTCCTTTGCAAGGAGTGCAAGGTGACTGCTGCAAGTAGTGCACATTCATCCGCAAGAATCTAGATCTTGCATAAGAATTTGATGCAAGGAGTGCACAGATCCAGAATTCATCCCACAAGGAGTGCGTCGATAGAGTATGTCTTGATTCATAATCTTAGGAGGAACAATGTAAGGTTTCTCTGTAGGAAGTGTAAAGCGACTGCCACAAGGTGTGCACAGTCATCACAAGAACTCAAATCTTGGGTAAATATCTGTTGCAAAGAGTGCACAAGTTTGGAATTCGACGAAGAGTCGAAGTGACTCCGTAAAGAAGTTGAAGGACAAGAACAGAGGAACGCCAGGAAAGTGGGAAATAATTCTTTTCAAGAATCTTTGGATCTGAGCTTGACGAATTTCCCGTAAAAGTAGGAAGTTCTTGGGAGATCAAAATATTTGAGGAGATCAAGCTCAGGAGGGGTATCACTTTCCAAGAAGTGCGAACGAGATCCAATAAGTGGACTCATAGGAAGGATAAAGGTTGAAGCCTTTAAATCTTTCAAAAATATTCTAAGTTAGAAGAAAGCATAAGCTCAAGGGAAAATATCTAGACCATCTGATCAACGTTCAAACAACAAGGAGTGAGTGCAAAGGAAAATATCTCAGCCATCCAATCTAAGCGCAAAGGAAATATCTCAACCGTTCGTTCTGAGAGCCAGAGAAAGGATATTAACCGTTCGATCTGTGCGCAAAAAGGGTCGTAGCCGTCCGATCAAGGTAAGGTGCACTAACGATAAACCTTTGAAAGTGTATAGGAGAATCAAACTTACAAAACTCCGAAATCATTGGAGCCGTCCGTTTTCAAGGAGAACACTTGGTGAGAGATCAACATTTCGCTGACTCATAGATGTTATCGGACTAATCGGTAGGTGCAGACACTAATAGATTTCCCTAGATCCACCTGGATCTAGAACAAAACAGGACAGGGCATGACTCTTTCCCTAAGTTATGACCATTGAATTAGCTAGTTGGGAGGAACAAGTGACATACCTTTGTATCGCTTCCTAGGGTCTCTGTTGCTCCCGCTTTGCTCCAGTGCCCTCGTGAGGTTAAGACCAAGACAACACAAACCAACCAAAGTGAAGATAGCAAAATATATTCAATCGTCAACTTATGTGTATGATCAAGGAATTATACAATAAAGTAAGAATGACTTTATGGGAAAAGGACATGTTGCTGTATCATATTAATCGAAAGTAGAAGATACAACCTGATCGCCTTGATGTCAAAATCTTCCTTTCGGTGGCTCTTGGCTCCAACACACACACTTGCTCGATCCTTGTATGAAGAGGATCCAATTCCTCTTGATAGACTTGCTGAGTCTCCAAGCTCCTGTTTAAGCTAGGTTCTTCACACAATTCTTTCACCAATTCTCCAATTAATCTTGCTTAACCTTTTCCATGAGAATCCCATCAATATATAGGAGAGGATGAGATGGTTACTTGGATAAGAATGATCCCACAATATCAGGGAAACTAGTACAAAGATAATCATTCGAATGCCAACCCATTCTCTAGAAGATTCCCTTCTAGAACCATCGAGACTTCATCTTTTTCCAAGCTTTAGAACAAGTTCACACCCTAGCTATGTAGCACAGTGTGAGAAGTTCACACCCTAGCTGAAGGAAGCCTACGAGAATGGGTCATTCTCGCACCCTAGGATATAAGCAACCTGCGAACTCTCTTCAAAAATATGTTTTCTAGGAAGAGATGAATGTCACTTTTCTCAGGAGAAAGTTCTTATTAGGAGCCTGAGTACACCATCATCAATACATCATCAATATGACCAAAATCATGGGTAACAGAATGCCCCCCAAAGTATGAGGCCGGAATCACTAACAACCGAAATACTTTGTAAACTGCGTGTGTGTGTCAGAAACCAGGAGCGCACCTATATGGAAACCTGCAAAAAGCCAAGCATATGGAGAATATCATATTAATTCTGAGGTAGGCATTCCCATACTCAGATCACAGATGGATGACATTATAAGCATAGGTCATGGCCACCAATCATACACTGTGGATCCATGCCGTCAAAATATAGCATAGCCACCAAGAATACACTATGGATCTATGCGAGAAAATTCAATTGAGACAACATAGCCACGAGACATACAAAGTGGATCTATGTGTCACAGATTATACATATTCCATCGCAACATGGACCAAGAGATAATATCCAGGGTCTTCAATCCCGTCATCCAAAAGTACGAATCTAACCATGTGATTACATGTGTTGAAGTCGAACATGGTAGAAACCACTTGATTATCGATCATTGATGAAACCGTTAACAAGTGCGAGGGAAATCACCATTAATGCCAATGACTCCCAAGGTACACTAGTACAATCCATCGAATGTGAATGAATGAGTTGAGGTCGAACATCCGACGAAATCTTTCGATCGGAGGTCAATGATGTAAACCCACTGTCGAAAGCGAGGAAACCTGCCATCGAGGCATGCAGGTTCCAAGGTACCAAAGAATTTCTAAGTCTTGTTTCCAGTTAATGAGCTGAAGTCAACAGAACAAAACTCATCACAGGAGGGCCTTGATGTATCCCCCATCAATGACACGAAATGAGTAACAGATTTTGAAGGTGAAACAGAGTATGATGTAAGTTGGACTGGACACAGGGAAGGCCGACACAGAGAGAATGAACAACTGCAGATGGTCGACTAAATAGAGGTTTCAGATGAATTTCTCTTGAACATATGAATGACACGACCAATGATTTGGCAGCATTGACTCAGAGACGACGCAGGGTATGACCTTGTAGCAAATCGAATGAGAGACAAATGGATTTCCCAAACCGGCTTCAAGTAATGAATGGGGGGTGTCATGTTCAAGAGCGACACTTACTGCCAATTAATATGAATACGAGAACACATCCCTTTCCCAAATTCCCCCCCACCATTTCTGGCAAGTACCTCTTTATTTTTACGCAAGCTTGAGGAGGATAACATATGTCTTTTGATATAAGCTCATCCTTTGGATGAGTCCTTCGGAGTATGTTTAACGAACCCTAGAAAGGAGTTGTTTGGTCCCATTACGGGTTTGTCGATGTTTGTTTAATGAGTCCAAAGATAGAAAACTCGAAGGTTTTTCATGATTATAGAGTCTAGAAAAACACTTTAAAAGAGAACTCTCTTAGTTCCTTTTTAGTAAAATAGTCTGATGAGACCGAAAAAGAGATAAATTATCTCCCTGTTATCCCCGATATCTAGGGATAACTAGGAGATCATGTCTCGAGGCCCACGGGTCCTAGACATGAAGTACTGAGAGCAGGATTGACTTGAGCATGGCCCTGGAGGGCCCATCCTTCTTCTTCTTCACCAGATTTGTCCTGTCAGCAGCAACAACTTCCATCACCATCGGCTTGGACTTGCATCGGAGAGGACTCTTGCTCCATGAGTTAATTGGTCCAAGGTATCATGGTATGTGTCATGTTTGATCGTTATAACCTTCTTATATATGCATTAGGTTCCTGTCATTTTTGATAATTGCTTGGATTTTACACTAGTCCACTTGACCATTGTTGGGGTGATTGATGGGGTGACTTAGCAAGCTTGTATTCATGGGTTTTGGTTAGCCACCAAGGGGGATTTGCAGAGCCATCATCCGCTCCCACCATTATATCATTTTACATCTTATCTCCCATTCATCCATCCCATTCCCCTAGTTCGACCATTAGGATGACCTTTTGAGGGTTACACGTTGTCTTGTGGGAAGAAGGGGCTAAAGGCCCAGGGGGTAAAAGTAGCCGGTAAAAGATAAAATCCATAAGAAATGAAACCTAGAGATGCTTCGCCTAGGGATCCCCGAGAAGGTAATAAAAGGCCTCTCGATAAGAAATTGAAGGGACCCTAAGAAAAATAACAAAACAAGACCTAACCAAGAGGATGGGAGGTCTCATCACGAGCCGGCCCATTATGTTCATAGGTATCCAACAGTATGACATTGCCATTATCTGGTCACCATGCCAGGGCAGTGACCTTTGGTTGCATGGCCAAGGAAAAGGGGGTCTCATCACGAGCCAGCCTTATCATTTCTGTGAAGATACCAGTGGGTAACACTGTCAGCTCTGGTCACCATGCCAAGACAGTGTCCTCTGGTCAGACCTTGAAGTAAGAAAGAAAGAAAAGCAATAAATAAAAAATAAAGGCAATAAAGGGGCTTGGAAAAAATGCATTCATGACGGGTACAACTCGCCTCCTACAAAGGCACCCACAGACAACACCTGCCCTTGGTATTACTGTGACTGGACATCCCTAGACC
>JASDQU010319185.1:0-11594 GCA_032191745.1 Picea mariana
ACATTTTGCTCATACACAGATTCATGCAGAAGTGACAGTAAACACATACATGCAATAAACATAGGCAATTTTGATAAACTTTAGACATGTACTTAAACACATCAGGTAAAATTAACATAGAATTGGTACTTATATTTTTATGAAAACCATTGACTGCATGCAGACGTTCCACGAACCTCCTAGCCTTAGACCACCCTGTTCCAAGCTATCAACAATGGGTCATCCCCGAGCTGGGGCTAAAATCCTCCCAGAGTAAAGGAAATCTTAGGCTAGGTTGAGACTACGAAAAGTTTCACAATGCAAAAGGAACGATTCCCTCCAAGGAGCCTACTTACACCCATCGCTCATAGAATATCATTCTCCACATGGATGTCCCACCCTGAGAATATGCACCTTCATTGTTCCACAATCCATCGACTACTCAACTTCCCTTCTAGGGATTTAGAAATAGGTTGTATCATGAATTCTCAGAGCTTTGTAGCTGTTGTTGAACTCCCTCTAGGAGAAATCACTTCCCCAACAATCTCTCTCGCTTGGAGATATTTTCTCACAGGCCTGACAACCTGCTTCTTCAATCCAAGAGACTAATAACCCTCCTCTTCTTTCCAGCTCCTAAGTCAAACGAGTAACCATAGTAGAAAAATCAGTAAGGCAAGGTACGCGCTCAACAAAAATACCAGTTCGCGCAAGTTACAAAGGTTCATGATGATAGACGATTCAATAATGGCTGAAAATGGCTAACTACATGCCTCCTCAATGTGTGAGTGAATGGGGAAAAGAATCCTAAAATAGATGAATTCTCCACATATATTTGCATGCATCCTCGATGACACATGGCTCTCCTGGAGCTTTTTCGTCTCCACTTGCAGTTCGTTCCTCTCCCCAAAGGAACTTAGGATAATAGGGTTTATTTACCAAGCCTTAGTATTTTAGGAAAATACATTAATATTCTCTTGGGCTAGGCCCTCAATATTAGCCCCTTTTTCATAGCTTCTCATCCTTCTTCCCTTTCCCTTCCTAGAGGAGCTTAGTCTCACATAACTCTTTCTTCGTGGTTGGTCTACACGCAATGATGTATTTTTTATTAATGATCTACATAATTACATATACAAAAATAGGCTCACTGGTCTTAACATCTACTCTCTCCATCCTAATAAATGCACAATCCTCCCAACTTATAAATACTTGTCTCATTGGCCTATAAACTTCATTAAACATCATTACAATTGAGCAGGAGCTCAGACTTGGGGTATTACAATCCCCTCCCCTTATAGTTATTAACTTTCTATAATTATATGTGATGTGCAAATAGAAATATTCAAAGAAAAACAAAAATTGAAGACCTTATATATGATGTGTCAAATAGAAATATTCAAAACAAAAAAAAATTGAAGACCTTTAAGTTTCTTAAAAAAGCATCGATCACTAGAATGATAAACTTATCGCTAATGATAGTGTTTAATTCGCCAACACTTTTTTTTTCCAAATGTCACTAAACTTGTAGTTGGGGAAAAATTTCTTAAGTTTGCATAGATTTGTACTAACACTTCAAAACAAGATCCAAAAAATTAGTTGAGAAAAGTAACTATCAAAAAAAAAAAAGATTGATAAAAACTGGCTAAGAGGTAAAGAAACCTAAAAAGGAATTACAAAGAAAGAAATAATAAAGCTATTATATTTTATCATAAGAAAAACAAAACTAAAAAACATTAAATTACCAAATATATGACTATATATACAAAGAATTATATTAATAAATAAGTAACTATATATATATGAATAACATTAAATTACAAATATATGACTCTATATACAAACAATTAAATTAATAAATAAGTAACTCTATATATGAATACGAGGCTAAAGAAAAATAACATAAATAAATAAATATAATATTAAATTACTAAATAAAAAATAATATATAATAAAAAATTAATAAAATTAATATATACTAAATAAATACTATATATGTCGCTACCTAAAAACAAAACACAAATAAATAAAAGAATCCGAACTAAACAAGTGTTGCATGGCAGCGTAGTCTTTGTCAGGTTGGACTGGGAATAAATGTACATGTATGGGGGGACCGTGGGAGAATGATAAGCCTGAAGTAGCCGAGGAAAATGGAAACTGTAACGGACACATGGTAAGCAACATGAAGTACAGGTGGTATCCATGCAGAAAATGACACGTGGCTCCTAGAGAAATTCTAGCATTGAAACCATTTAGTTTTTGAAAGTATTTCCATTCTTTTTATACTGTGTTTTGCATAATCCATCTTTCTTTTATTTTCCTAATAAGATTATGTAATTCTTCCTATTACCAGTAGTACAAAAGACAACTACGAAAGAGCACAAATATCCCCATCACGTGTAACTTGATATATTGTTGGAGTCTAACTTGCCATGTTCGAAATTTCTATTCCTAACTTGTATGTTTTATCTCTTTAATGTATTTATGAAATTCATTCATAATGATCTCTGTATACTTCCAACCATCTTTCATCCCAATATTTAGAGTTAAGTACACTTTTCATAGTCACTTCTTTAATTTTTCCCATGGACAAAGAAAGCAACATCCATTTCATTCTATTAAATAGATCATCTGGCTTGTGTGTCTCTATATGTGTTAGGATAAATAAAGTTATATGTGGTGTCAAAGAAACAAATACAAAGTTTTTTGAAAATGTGTCAAGTGTCGAATATTCTTTGATCCTCTTGTGTAAGCTCTTTGTTTGCTAGATTTTTTCTATATATTTGCAGAGGTTAATCTACAATTTCTCTCCAGGAAGAGGGCATCTTTGTATAGTACCATTTGGACATCTCAGTATAGTACCAACTGGTATATTTTCAACATGTCTATCCAGTTGATTGTTTTTTTTTGGAAATGATAAAAATTTTCGAAGGTTTCTATTTCTGCGGATATTCTTGCAAATTTTTTTTTATGTTGAAAATCTCATTTTATAATTCCCTTAGATTGATAGAAATATTACGCAGAGCCTGATCAATTTCTTCATTTTGTACCGAATAGTCCACTAGCTAGTTGTCCACGTCATCTTCACCATAATCAAGGATTCCGTAAAATTTTTCTAAAGACAACCCCTTACAAATATCAACTTGTTCATCGAAGGCTTGCTTGGTTAAGGACAAGGAGTTGAGGATTAAGTTTGGGTCTTGGACCTCGTTGGTACTTCCGACTAAGTCTATTTTGGTCATCTTTTTGAATAATTCTTCTTTCTTTGATATGGCTTGTTCACATGATTGGACAATGAGATGTAGGATCTTAACTTTATCTTTCCAGCATGCATTTAATTGTTTGATCAGGTTTGGGGAGGGGAGTTCTTCTTTTCTTCTTCTCATATTTGCTATGTTGGTTAAATGGATTCCAAAAGGGAGGACCATCTCTAGATAGAAACATTCTTAATTTTTTAAATCTGCCTACAAATGTTCATGCAAAGCATGTTCCCTCATTCCAAGGGAAGCTATACTTTTTGATGTTTCCCAGGCCTGAGTAATTAGATCCATTATTTTCTTCATATTCTTCTCCACATAGCCTCTACATGATGTGAGGAGGCTGGAGGATCCTTTTAACTTGGCTGCAGGGGTGGCATTCATGGTTATTTCTAAAGGACTGACAAGCAATCAGATATGAATAAAATCTTCCTCCAATTCCTTGATTCGGTCCTTTAGTCTTGTATTCTCTGCCTTAATGCCTCCAATGGAATCATCAAGAGCATCTCCAGTTGCTTGATGAAGTCGAGAGATTTGGGACAGCTGCATGTTCCTAAGGTTAATATCTAAACGAGATTTCCCTTTCTTATTTCTTACATCTCTCTTTTCAATAATTAAATTTTTAGATTTGATGTAAAAAACGACGCTCTGGAATATGAAGGATTCATATTCATCAAAAATATTGGTCTCAACTATTTCCATTAGGGGATTATGGTGGATCGTTTCCTTGTTTGATCAACGTTGCAAAATACGTTATCCAGATCACTCTCAAGTTCCATGTCTTCACTTTCAGTTTCGAGCTCTTCCGCTTGCCCTACAACATTTTTTATCATCTTCTTCACAGGAGGCTTGTGAGAACTATCAATTTTACCACAAGGAGGGTTATTATCTCGTCCTCCATTTGAATAATTATGGGTTTCTTTCTTACTGGGGTGGGTTGTTGGAGCGATGCTATGGGATGTCGTACTATTGGGAGTGGTAGTCGGTAGCCGGGGATTGGACACTCTTCTCACCGGGGACTTTTCCTTGTTGTTTGTACAATTCAATGGTGCTTTGCAATGTCTCTAGGTCCCCAACATCAGGAGAAGGAGTGTTGTCATCATTGTCTCTTTATTCATTCAGGTGTGTCTGGATAAAAGAATTGTTGAATCCAACTGCTAGTAAATGTTCTAAAAAAATCTCTTTATGGTCGAACCCAAAAATGTGATTTCTATCAAAAAGAAATATAATATTTAGGACATGTCATTTCCTCGGAAGGTATTGTCGTAGACCTGAAAAAGATAAAAGCCATTATGGAATGGCCAGTGCCTAAAGATGTGGCATATATTTGGTCATTCATGGGGATCACTGGATATTATCGTAGATTTATAGAAGGGTTCTCCAAGAGAGCCTACCCTATCACATCACTACAAAAGAAAGGGACCAAGTTTAACTGGTCGCAAAAGTGTTAAGATAGTTTTAACAAGCTAAAATAATTATTGACATCGGCGCCCATCTTGAAGGTAGTAGACCCAGATAAAGACTTCACAGTATGCATGGATGCAAGTAAAGAGGGACTTGGTTGTGTTCTAACTCAGGAAGGGCACGTGATTTGTTATGAATCCTGGAAATTAAAGGAACACGAGAGAAATTATGTCACTCATGACTTACAATTGGCAGCAGTAATACATGCCTTAAAAATGTGGTGACACTATATCATGGGTAGAAAATTCTTACTATTGACAGAAATAGCGGAGTGAAATATATGTTTAACCAACCAGACCTTAACGCAAGAAAAGCAAGGTGGCTAGCCTTCTTGAGCGAATTTCACTTCAAAGTCAGACATATCAAGGGTAAGGAAAATAAAGTAGCAGATGCTTTAAGCCGCATAATCCATGGGCTATTTGAGATAAATATCAGCAGAGCAGAAAGTGATCTAGAACAAAGAATCATAACAGCAGGTGTTAATGTTGAAAATTACACTAAGATGATGGCAGAATTGCAAAATAGTGTCACAAACTCAGATGAACCGGATATAAGTATCGACAAGGAGGGACTATTAAGATTTAAAAAAAGACTTTATGTACCAGATTCAGCATAGCTAAAATAAACTATTTTAGACGAAGTGCATAAGAAATCATACTCTGTCCATCCAGGTTACCAGAAAACAATAACAACACTCAGAAAACTATTTTACTGGCCTAATATGAAAGGCGAAATAGCAGGATACTTGGCTAGGTGCCAAGATTGCCATCAGGTTAAGGCTGAACACCAACATCCAGTTGGCCTATTATAGCCATTACCAGTACCAGAATGGAAATGGGAGACCATCTCACTGGACTTTATCACAGGTTTTCTTAAAAGTCAGAAACATAATGATTCTATCATGGTTGTAATCGATAAAATCAGTAAGTTTGCACATTTTATTCCTGTAAAGTCTACTTTTAAAGCTATTAACATTGTTGAAATATTCATGAAAGAAATTTTTATACTGCATGGTATTCCTAAAATGGTGATTTCAGATAGAGACGTAAAATTCACATCTGCTTTTTGGAAGGAATTGTTTGCAGGGATAAATACTAATTTCAATTTCAGCACGAGTTATCATCCACAAAAGGATGGACAGACCGAAAGGACAAACCAAATCGTAGAAGATATGCTCTGCATGTATGTAAGAACAAAACCGAACAAGTGGGAAGACTACCTACACTTGGTTGAATTTGCATATAACAATGGGTACCAAACTTCGGCTAAGTTGAGCCCTTTGGAAATACTATACGACAGAAAGTGTACAACTGCGATTAGTTGGGATAACCCGGCTGACCAACTCATGGTTGGACCAGAGATGCTCCAAGAAATGGAGAACATGGTAAAGAAAGTACAACAAAACTTGAAAGAAGCACAGGACAGACAGAAGAGCTATGCGGATCAGAAAATAAGACACTTGGAATTTCAAGTGGGAGACCATGTTTATTTGAAGGTCAAAGCCCAGAAAATATCATTGAAGTTGGGGAACTGTGCCAAGCTGACACCCAGGTTTTGTGGACCCTTCGAGATACTAGCTCAAATTGGACCCGTAGCAAATAAGCTTATGCTTCCAGCTAATCTAAGAATTCATAATGTATTTCATGTTTCTTTGTTGAAAAAGTATATTCATGACCCTACTCATATGATTTATTGGAACTTGGTGTAGGTGGAACTCGAGGATGAGTTCCAGGTGGAACCCCTGTGCATTCTGGACTGGAGAGAAATAACACTTCGGAACAGAGCCGTTGCTCAGGTAAAAGTGCAATGGAAGAACTTTAGTCCTGAGGAGGCCACTTGGGAATTGGAGGGAGATTTGTGGAAATCTCATCCAATCATGTTCCAGGAAAGGAATAAACATTGAGGACAATGTTTTACTGAAGGGTAGTTTTCTTTTAAATTTTTCAAAAAATAATAATGCATATTACATATTCCTAGAAATCTAAATGTGTTTGTCATATAGATTGGGATTGAGGCTCCTATAGACCATAAAAGAAATAATTACAAGAAATAAGACTGTAGAAACAAGAAGTGGGCAACAATAGAGAGCAACACCTGAAAACAAGAAATTGGAAGTTATCAGTCTTTGGTTAGAAATTTCTATTTAAAGAGGTGGAATGAATGAATTGATAAAGAAAGCAGGATGTGATCAGTATAGAATTACTATGATGGTATCTATCTCCCCCTTTGCTATTTTCTTGTCGATGCCTTTTTATTTCTCTCGTCGGCGACTACTAGAATCGTGCCAACCGTTTGTTTCCCTTCGTTGGTGAGCTTGTCAATTTCCCTTTGGATCCATTATTTAATGTATCTTCTCATGGGGGCCACATTGATCTCATCCTGGATTTTTATGTTGAAAATCTCATTTTATAATTCCCTTAGATTGATAGAAATATTACGCAGAGCCTGATCAATTTCTTCATTTTGTATCGAATAGNCCGTAAAAATTTTCTAAAGACAACCCCTTACAAATATCAACTTGTTCATCGAAGGCTTGCTTGGTTAAGGACAAGGAGTTGAGGATTAAGTTGGGGTCTTGGACCTCGTTGGTACTTCCGACTAAGTCTATTTTGGGCATCTTTTTGAATAATTCTTCTTTCTTTGATATGGCTTGTTCACATGATTGGACAATGAGATGTAGGATCTTAACTTTATCTTTCCAGCATGCATTTAATTGTTTGATCAGGTTTGGGGAGGGGAGTTCTTCTTTTCTTCTTCTCATATTTTCCATGTTGGTTAAATGGATTCCAAAAGGGAGGACCGTCTCTAGATAGAAACATTCTTAATTTTTTAAATCCGCCTAAAAATGTTCATGCAAAGCATGTGCCCTCATTCCAAGGGAAGCTATACTTTTTGATGTTTCCCAGGCCTGAGTAATTAGATCCATTATTTTCTTCATATTCTTCTCCACATAGCCTCTACATGATGTGAGGAGGCTGGAGGATCCTTTTAACTTGGCTGCAGGGGTGGCATGCATGGTTATTTCTAAAGGACTGACAAGCAATCAGATAGGAATAAAATCTTCCTCCAATTCCTTGATTCGGTCCTTTAGTCTTGTATTCTCTGCCTTAATGCCACCAATGGAATCATCAAGAGCATCTCCAGTTGCTTGATGAAGTCGAGAGATTTGGGACGGCTGCATGTTCCTAAGGTTAATCTAAACGAGAGTTCCCTTTCTTATTTATTACATCTCTCTTTTCAATAATTAAATTTTTAGATTTGATGTAAAAAACGACGCTCTGGAATATGAAGGATTCATATTCATCAAAAATCTTGGTCTCAACTATTTCCATTAGGGGATTATGGTGGATCGTTTCCTTGTTTGATCAACGTTGCAAAATACGTTATCCAGATCACTCTCAAGTTCCATGTCTTCACTTTCATTTTTGAGCTCTTCCGCTTGCCCTACAACATTTTTTATCATCTTCTTCACAGGAGGCTTGTGAGAACTATTAATTTTACCGCAAAGAGGGTTATTATCTCCTCCTCCATTTGAAGAATTATGGTTTTCTTTCTTACTGGGGTGGGTTGTTGGAGAGATGCTATGGGATGTCGTACTATTGGGAGTGGTAGTCGGTAGCCGGGGATTGGACACTCTTCTCACCGGGGCCTTTTCCTTGTTGTTTGTACAATTCAATGGTGCTTTGCAATGTCTCTAGGTCCCCAACATCAGGAGAAGGATTGTTGTCATCATTGTCTATTTATTCATTTAGGTGTGTCTGGATAAAAGAATTGTTGAATAAAACTGCTAGTAAATGTTCTAAAAAAAATCTCTTTATGGTCGAACCCTAAAATGTGATTTCTATCAAAAAGAAATATAATATTTAGGACATGTCATTTCCTCGGAAGGTATTGTCGTAGACCTGAAAAAGATAAAAGCCATTATGGAATGGCCAGTGCCTAAAGATGTGGCAGATATTTGGTCATTCATGGGGATCACTGGATATTATCGTATATTTATAGAAGGGTTCTCCAAGATAGCCTACCCTATCACGTCACTACAAAAGAAAGGGACCAATTTTAACTGGTCGCAAAAGTGTTAACATAGTTTTAACAAGCTAAAATAATTATTGACATCGACACCCACCTTGAAGGTAGCATACCCAGATAAAGACTTCACAGTATGCATGGATGCAAGTAAAGAGGGACTAGGTGGTGTTCTAACTCAGGAAGGGCACGTGATTTGTTATGAATCCTGGAAATTAAAGGAACACGAGAGAAATTATGTCACTCATGACTTACAATTGGCAGCAGTAATACATGCCTTAAAAATGTGGTGACACTATATCATGGGTAGAAAATTCTTACTATTGACAGAAATAGCGGAGTGAAATATATGTTTAACCAACCAGACCTTAATGCAAGACAAGCAAGGTGGCTAGCCTTCTTGAGCGAATTTGACTTCGAAGTCAGACACATCAAGGGTAAGCAAAATAAAGTAGTAGATGCTTTAAGCTGCATAATCCATGGGCTATTTGAGATAAATATCAACAGAGCAGAAAGTGATCTAGAACAAAGAGTCATAATGGCAGGTGTTAATGATGAAAATTACACTAAGATGATGGCAGAATTGCAAAATAGTGTCACAAACTCAGATGAACCAGATATAAGTATCGACAAGGAGGGACTATTAAGATTTAAAAAAAGACTTTATGTACCAGATTTAGCAGAGCTAAAATAAACTATTTTAAATGAAGTGCATAAGAAATCATACTCTGGCCATCCAGGTTACCAGAAAACAATAACAGCACTCAGAAAACTATTTTACTGGCCTAATATGAAAGGTGAAATAGCAGGATACTTGGCTAGGTGCCAAGATTGCCAGCAGGTTAAGGCTGAACACCAACATCCAGCTGGCCTATTACAGCCATTACCAGTACCAGAATGGAAATGGGAGACCATCTCACTGGACTTTATCACAGCTTTGCCTAAAACTCAGAAACATAATGATTCTATCATGGTTGTAATCGATAAAATCAGTAAGTTTGCACATTTTATTCCTATAAAGTCTACTTTTAAAGCTATTAACATTGCTGAAATATTCATGAAAGAAATTTTTAGACTGCATGGTATTCCTAAAATGGTGATTTCAGATAGAGACATTAAATTCACATCCACTTTTTCGAAGGAATTGTTTGCAGGGCTAAATACTAATTTCAATTTCAGCACGAGTTATCATCCACAAACGGATGGACAGACCGAAAGGACAAACCAAATCATAGAAGATATTCTCTGCATGTATGTAAGAACAAAACCGAACAAGTGGGAAGACTACCTACACTTGGTGGAATTTGCATATAACAATGGGTACCAAACTTCGGCTAAGTTGAGCCCTTTCGAAATACTATACAGCAGAAAGTGTACAACTCCGATTAGTTGGGATAACCCGGCTAACCAACTCATGGTTGGACCAGAGATGCTCCAAGAAATGGTGAACATGGTAAAGAAAGTACAACAAAACTTGAAAGAAGCACAGGACAGACAGAAGAGCTATGCGGATCAGAAAATAAGACACTTGGAATTTCAAGTGGGAGACCATGTTTATTTGAAGGTCAAAGCCCAGAAAATCTCGTTGAAGTTGGGGAACTGTGCCAAGCTGACACCCAGGTTTTGTGGACCCTTCGAGATACTAGCTCAAATTGGACTCGTAGCATATAAGCTTACGCTTCCAGCTAATCTAAGAATTCATAATGTATTTCATGTTTCTTTGTTGAAAAAATATATTCATGACCCTACTCATATGATTGATTGGAACTTGGTGTAGGTGGAACTCGAGGATGAGTTCCAGGTGGACCCCCTGTGCATTCTGGACTGGAGCGAAATAACACTTCGGAACAGAGTTGTCGCTCAGGTAAAAGTGCAATGGAAGAACTTTAGTCCTGAGGATGCCACTTGGGAATTGGAGGGAGATTTGTGGAAATCTCATCCAATCCTATTCCAGGAAAGGAATGAACATTGAGGATAGTGTTTTACTGAAGGGGGAAAGGATGTGACATCCCTTAGAAATAAATATTTTTATTTTTATGTGTTGGAAATTTATTTTCGTTTTTGGCAAATTCGAATCTGGAATTTTTTTTCCATTTATGGCAATTCTGAATTTCGAATTTAATAATTGTATTTAATTATTGTGACTGTTGGGTAGAGATATGTTTGGACCCAACTAACTATTTGACTATGACACTTGTATCACAACAGAATAATTATATTAACTGCAGGAGGACAAATGGAACAACCATGTTAAAATCAGTTGACCATGACTCCATGAGTGGGGAACAAGTCGGAACTGCCTCTGGGCGGATGATTACAAGTGGAAAATTAGAGATTTGGCCACTAGCATCCCCTAAAAATTAGGGATTAACAAAATTTGCAAAAATCTCCAAAGGAGGGAAAATACCTGGGCAAAAATGGATAAATAGCATATGTGAGGAGGCAGAACGCTGCCAAGTATGCTGGGAAAGGATTCCTGAGCTCTCTTGCTGTTATGAACACTGTGGATTGAGTGTGAGGTAAGAGGATCCTATTGAAATAGAATCGCCTTGCTGTTATGAGCACTGTTGAGTAAGTGTGAGGCAAGAGGATAACTGTTGGAATTGAAGGACGTAGCTGAGGAGGAGTTTCCAAGTTCGCCCTCATGGATTCATGGTCGGGCTAGGGGGTGAATCGGGCAAGTGATTTTGGCTGCCCTGTTCTACGGTTGGGAGGAACGTGGCTGTTACCTTTGTCTTCCCGTGGATTGGAATTCAGATATGATAAATTTCTCCTTCTTTGTTATGAATGATTTTACATCTGCTGCAATGTGTTTGATTGGAACTGGAATGATTTCCATTTTCTGTCTAAATGAATTTATATTTGATGAAATGT
>JASDQU010319189.1:0-13199 GCA_032191745.1 Picea mariana
GTGGAAGAGTGTACATACTTCTGGGGTGTAAATACTTCATGGGGTATAAACACGGCTGAAAGAAAGGACCTCTGAATCAGGAAGATAATCAGGCTCCACAACCAACACCCGCTATATTAACTCAACTCCCACTGAATATGGACGACCCAACTTCAAGAGAAAATTCACCCTCTTAGTGAATAACTCATCCCACACAAAGAAAAATCCCCCCAATGGAAAACTTAGCCTCCTTGAGCATAAATCGACCCCCACACACAAAACTAACTACCAAATAAAAGAAAACTCGATCACATTGAAGCACAATGAAGAAATCCAGATGATCTCTTCCCTCTAACCAGCTAGGGTGGATAGTCTCACCATCGAAACCAATCTATGAAATCTCTCCTAGGGTTTTCGTCCCAAGCGTCCAAAGCCACAAGAGCTCTCTCAACTCAATTTTAGAAGTTAGCAAGTGAATAATGAGAGAGGGAACTCTCATATCCCTTTTTATTCTTTGGTTGACCCTTTTGCGACCTTTTTACCCTTTATTAAGATTAAGTGACTTTTCATTATCTCGATAGTCACTTCGGCGCCTTTTTAACTACTTACTCAATGTCACCTTTTAAAAATAATTTAATTCTTGCTCCCATGACATTAAATAAATAATTGATTCTCTTTTTTCCCACTAACTATAGCCTATGAGAATCACTTAGGCTATTTCATGAATCTCTTGGAGGGCTCACTTGGAAAAGGACATTACACGATTGCCCACCTGGCATGACCGAACCCTTGAGGGGATAAGAGGGTCCCACCTACATTGATGTCCACCACCCGATGCTTATCCACTAGATGCAACAATTGGTGGGTCCCATCCCACACCCTTTTCCTCTTGGCATGCAACATTCCCACACGTTTGATTGGACAACAGAGGATAGGGTAGATCAACGGTTGATAGTGATATCATAGCTTAAGATGGAGGGAGGTTAATGGAACAAAAATATCTGATACCACCAAACCACTCTATGTATATGTGTCAATCTCTCATTCAAATCAGATAATATTGGAACTTTTCTAAACCACCAACAAATATCTTTGATATTACTTATGATTTTTGAGTCCGCCACCTTCTCAGTCGTGGCCCCTATGTCACCCCTTGAGCCTACCACTTTGCATGACAGACCCTTGAGCTTGCCACTATGGCCTACCACCCCACCACTATAGACTTGCCATCGTTTCCATCCAAATCACCTGACATGTGGCCTCCACATCACCATGTACAAAAAAATCCCAAATTTCCCAAAAAATTCAAAAATGTCTATTTTCAAGAAATGTTCTTCCCCCACCCGAGTTGTTATGACCCAAAGGGGGAATGTATAGGGTTAAATGTATATGATATGACCTCAAGGGGGATAATATATGGGGATAAATGTACATGTAATGTGTAAATATATATGTAATAGGGTCGGCCTAATAGTAAAGGGGCCTCATGTGTAGGTGTGAATAGGTATATATAGAGATCATGTATTCATTAATGTAAACTGGTGAATTGTGATGCATGAATGCATTTTGTTATTTGTAGGAGGTTCTCCTATTCTTTAAGGAGTTATCATGTAACTTATCTATCTTGGAGTTGTACTCCATGCTCACATTGTTGTACATGGTGTGTACTTCTAGTTTACTCTAATATTTTAAGCATTTGGTTCATGACATTGGGTATCAGAGCATCGATCCTAGTGCCTTTCTTCTCCAAGAAAGTCATCGTATCATTTTCACTGTAACTTTTTTTCTGGGACAATTCATACAACAAAACTTGGAGGTTATTTATAAGACATATGAAGGTATCTTTGCTGCAAATTTCAGCTTCTGGGTCATTATACTTTCAGAGATATACCTTGTGGAAGATAGGGTTTTTTACTAGTCCTATAACTAGTCTCAAACAGGTGTTTCGGGTAAAACAAACATATCTTCTTCAAAGAGGATCCAAATTAAGTGAGACTAGTTGCATTGGAAAGGGGACAGCCATAGTTTATAGTACAATTTTTAGAATCTTTTAGTAAATATTGGACACGTGGCATTATGTACAATTTCTCTCTCTCAGAAAGGCCAAAAATCAGCAAGGTTTGGGAAAGTTACCATAATTTTCACTTGGCACGTCCAATTTCGGTCAGACCTGTGGAATTATAGAGAAGAGAATTCAAAGTACTACGGGATGCAATTTCATACTCAGAAGGGCCGAATTTCATAAATATATTAGAAGGAAGGTCGGTTAGAAGGACAAAATCCAAATTAGGGTTTCAAAGGTATGTTCACTTGAAACTATCATAACTTTTGATTAGGATGTCCAATTGAGCTGATTCAAAATCCATTGGAAAGAGAAAACATAGAATATTACAATGGAATAAGTATTATAACTATTTGAGATCATTATACTTAATATTCTAAGGTTGGAAGTTGATGATTGTGGTTAGACCTCAATTAAGCATCAATGGAAATGCCTACTTTTAGTGGAGATGGAGATAAAGATGAAATCATTCCAATGGAATGGTTGAGTTTATTAAAGGAATATGATAGTATTCCTTCAACAACAACAACAAAAATTGGGTGAAGCTCAAAAGTGGTGGATGAGTATTGATAAGGATACTAGATGGAACTACACATGGGAAGCATTTGAAAAACTCTTCTCAAATAAATGGATCAATGATACAAAAATGGAGGAGATGCATAAAATTCAAGATGAGATAAAAGAAGCAAAGGAAGAGATCAAGAAAAAGGGTGATGAGTTATCTAAGATACAAGACCTTAATGAAACACTCATTGAGGAGGTTAAAAAATTAAAACAAGGAAATAATAGCAAAGGGAAGTGGGAAAAGGATGAATCAAAGGAAGAATTGAAAAAGAAAGATGAAGAAATATGTAGATTATGAAACCATAATAAAAAACTAGTTTGATGAGGTTAAGAGATTGAAATAACAAAAGAAGCATTGTTAAAATCAAGAAAAAGAAGGATATTAGATGAAGAAACTACCAAAAGACTTGAAGAGGAAATTTACAAGAAGGTTGAGGAATCCAGAAATACATACGAGGTAAAATCATAAATGCAATCTAGAATCGAAGAAGAACGTCAGAATTTGATAAATGGGGTGACATTGCAGCTTCAAAAGGAGAAATAAAATAATATTCAAGAAGGTCACCAGAAGATGCTTGAAGAAGTTGGACTTCAACTAGAGGATGTACATGCCAAATATGATGGTATTATCTCCAAGGCTAGAGTAATCAAAGACCAAGCAATGAGGATAGAGGATGTCATTGTGTCTGAAAATAATATAGATGAAATGTATGTGCAGAGTGAAGGAAAACCATCAAATGTAAAGCCATATCGACAACCTCATTATCAGGAAAGATTTCAAGGAAGACAAGAAGATCAATATTAGCATTATCAAGGAAGAAGATGGAATACTCATCGATATTCATGGAATATGGCATCACAAAACCATTATTCAACAAGATATTATCATAGACCAACATATACTACAAATTGGAAAAACTTCAACAATAATACATGGAATCAATGGAAAAAAAATTATGCAACAACTAGCCACCAAGGATTACGACCGAAAAGAATTGATTTTGGATGGATGGATCATCATCAATGGAAAGAAGAAAGCAGGAACATAAGAAAATCATATTACTTTATTTCATCACATGTGAAGCCTTTAATTGCAAATCTTTGAGGACAAAGCTTTTTGAAAGAGGGTATTATGTTATGACCCAAAGGGGAGAATATATAGGATTTAAATGTATATGATATGAACCCAAGGGGGGGCATGTATGGGGATAAATGTACATGTAATGTGTAAATATATATGTAATAGGGTCGACATAATAGTAAAGGGGCCTCATGTGTAGGTGTGAATAGGTATATATAGAGATTATCCTATTCTTTAAGGAGTTATTTTGTAACTTATCTATCTTGGAGTTGTGTTCCATGCTCACATTGTTATACATAGTGTGTAATTCTGGTTTATTATGATATTTTAAGCATTTGGTTCATAACACGAGCACCCTCCAACTCGGCCTTTGTGAAAATAATAATTTCCAACTTGTGTGTTAGCCCAAGCATTGCAACCTCTCTCTAATACCAATATATAACACAACCCTTGCTTGGGTACCTCAAAATTCACGTTGTTGATGAATTTCAAACTTCTAATACCATTGAAAATAAAACAAGAAGCATGATGTAGGCACATGCAACAATCAATATCCATATCGATGTCTATAAAGAAAAATTTGTCATGACATGCACAACATTAACAGTAAACAAGCATGGTATAAACACAACACGGAGATAATTACGCGGCAGAAATATAATTTACAAGAAACAAAGAACCTATCTTTAAAGAATAGCTTCACCAATTGGCAGCAAATGTTGGACATTCCACCAAACCTTAGGCTATGTTGCACATAAACTCTCTACAACAGGCCAACCTCGAGCTGAGGCTATGAATCCACAAGAACGGGTGTCTAGGTCAACTCTAAAACACACACACACACACACTAGTCAGATATCAAGTTCTCGCAGTTTTCTCAACCACACAACAATCCCATCTTACCAACTTTGTTTCCCCTCAACCTACACAACCCAAAGAAATGAACCTCCTTCTCTACAATGCAGTCCCTTAGGATATTCCACTTCTTTCTAAGGCTTTAGTGCTACTAGCTAAGAAATATCAATGTTGGAAACTCCAAGGATGCTTAGTTGTGGACAATCCTCACTCAATTGTCATCATTCCCATTCACACATGCATTAATTTTCTTGTTGTAATAACCAATAGTTACCTATAGCCAACTAGCAATGGCTCTCTACCTCCAACATTTTGTTCCCATGCCCAAAAACAAGATCCTTAATGAACAAGAATGAATGAGGAACAATGATTGACGAACTCCCCAACAACCAAAATCATGGTTTATATAATCACATGCAATAATGCACCACGTGGCCTTCCCAAGAAGTTCACGTAGCCACGTTTCCCAACTAGTTCCAAAATGGGTGAATAAAATATAATAAATTGGCTTAGACCCTTTTGACCCCTCTATCATGGAATCATATAACTTTGTCCTTATCCGTATTGCAAATAGTGATGTATTATTATTATTATTCAAAGTATTAAATTTCCAAGCTTTCTGGCCTTTCAACTTTATAGGCACTCTGACCTTTCATCAAATAAACAAAAAATACATTATTAATTCGGGGACTCAAAACTAGGGTATTACAAGCACCTATTGACGTGGAATTAGCCAAATGCCCAACAACATCGACAACCACTAGTTGAACTAAACCCTTAGGATTTACTATAATGTGTGTGCAAGTTTATTAGGTTTGTTACAATAAAAAGTAAAATAACTGGAGAAATTAACAAATGAAAGGGAATAATGAATGGTGCATTGATCTCTTTCCTTTCGTGTTCTAATTTGATTACTTCCACAAAAGTAAAAGATAAAAATGAATGCACACAACCTATCTAACCCTATTTTGAACCCATTTAAAACCTTCACACAACAAGCATTAGATACATATCACGTTGTGGTCTAGTTGCAACTTCAACTAGTTGTTGTGACAATTATCCAAGTTTGAACCCTAACATGCATGCTCCCTCCCTATGTGGGTTTTCACAAATGTGGCTATTGATATTGATGTATCCTTCAAGTAATTGTTGAGATTACAAAATGTGTCATGCTTTTCTCAAGTGCAAGAGGGTGGGACAAGTTATTTTTGGTCTTAATGTCATGTTGTGCTCTCAACAACCCCCCTAAGTTTTGAGCAAAACTCAAGGCCCCCTCCTTCCTTTTGGATTTATATTAATCTTGTCTCATCATTTCCTTGCAACCTAGTTTCTTTCAATTCTTTTGAAATGAAAACTTAGATGAGCCCCCATGTTTCACTCTCTTTATTATGACTCAGTTTCATTCATTTTGACTTGAGCTAATGTTTTCCTTTAATAGCTTTTCATCTCGCTTACATTTTGAAGTTTGTTCTGATTTCCAAATTGGGCCCATTCTTCTTACCTTCGAACTTTCCTTCCCCCAGATCCTCAAATCGAGCTTGACTTCAAAATAAGGACCTAACCTTATCTCCCTTCACTGAACCTTGTCCGGATTTTTCTATCATGGCTCAATATTCAAACTTTTGGTTTTTGTTTGAATGATTTTTTTTATTTTTTATTTTACCTCCTCTTTGAACTTTAGGCCAAACCATTTTTCAATATTAATTCTTCAAAAAACTTGATTTCTAAATCGATCCCTCCCATCACCAAAGCTCTTTAAATCTTGACCCAATTTGGCAATCAAGCCCAATCTCCAAATCGAGCCTTCCCCATCAAACGTTAGTGAGAATATGTCCCAATTTTCAAATTGGCCTTCCTTGCCACCAACCTTTTGTTTGCTTCTTTGATAATATTTAGCCTCCATGCGGAACTCTTGCTCCTGAACCAGAAGTCTTGATTTTAAAAAATCTTTAGAGTTTGATTGTAATCAACCCAATTTCAAAATCGAAACTCCTTTTCACTAAATGCTCATAACTCATCTTATTTTCCTAATCAATCCAATCATAAAATTGGGCCTCCTATTCACAAGCTTTGTTCAAACTATGATTTTTTTGGCCCCGGTTTCATAATCAACCCCGATTACGAAAAATTGGGCCTCCTCTTCACAAGATTTGTTTGAACTATTATTTTCTTAGGCTCAATTATGAAAAATTGGGCCTACTCTTCACAAGCTTTGTCTAAACTATGATTATTTTGGCCCCAATTTCATAATTAGCCCCAATTACCAAAAATTGGGCCTCCTCTTCAGAAGTTTTGTTCAAACTATGATTCTTTTGACCACAATTTCATAATCAGCCCCGATTACCAAATCAGGGCCTCTTGAATTAAATGTTGGTGAGAAGGGGTCCTAATTCTCAAATTAGGTTGTTGTTTCAAGCTCTTTACACTCGATTTTTTTTTTAAGGTTTGAATCCAATACCTTAAGTAAGGCATGATTATATATCAATGACATGAACAACCACCTTTTTTAACTTTATTAATAAGAATGATTTTCGAAATATGAATTAAAATTCAAATGTAAGATGTGTCATGGTTTGATTAGTATATGTGTTGAATCATTGGGTTGTTTCCCTTAGTAATTTCCAAGCCTGCAGAAGAATGTAGAAACATTACAGTTCAAACATTTAGGAGCATTTTTCATCACAATTTTTAGTATCAATCATCCTACATACAAATTATTTTTTCCAGTTTGAATTTGTATTGAGAATTCACATTCAAAAGTTGAGCTAATTTCCCCACTACAATAGCATGCACCTCAAGTCGAGGTTGATATTCTAAAACCTTGAAAGCTTGCTTAATTCAAATAGTTAAATGGGGCATGTCAATTCAATTAATTTGATTTGGAAGTTAACTCTGTGTGCCCTATTTTTGTTTTTCTAACATGCATGAATTCCCATATGGCTTCCAAGGGACATTGAAAGAGCAAGAGACGTCCTTGGGAAAGACCGGTCGCAGGTCAACCTAAAGAGCTACTTGAAATACTTGAAGATCCTAAATATCACCAATAAGGATGAAGACAACCATAATAGTAGAAGAAGAAAAGGTGAGGAAGAAACCCTATGAAAATGTTGAAGCTAAAAGAAAGAGGCTGAGATCAAGGAAAAAAGGTTAGATGAGAAGGAGAATAACTTGTTAAATATTATAAACCCAACAGTTATCAAACTTCAGAGTTCATTGACAATGCCTTTAAGGTACAAAATGAATTGAATGTTATGTAGAGAGAATTTTATAATAGAGTACAATATTTACAATCACAAGGGCAAGGTACAATAGAGATCATGAAATATGTCCAAGCATGGGAACTTGAGCAACAACAAGCTCAGTTGCAATTTGACTGAGTGAAAGATCGGTAACTTGCACTAGAATAAGTTCTTATTGAAGTTCATGCTTTCACGTTAGAGGCCCTAGAAGAAATGGAGTTTGGTCTGAAATATTGGAAACAAACAATTCAGTATTCCCTCTAGGGTATTACATGTGAAGTCAATGACTCTGCTATGATATGGTATCTGGCAAACAATTGTCACTTCCCTCCTTTTGGACCTAGAAATAATTTATTTCCACAAGCATAGGTGTCTAAATATTTGGAAAGTTATATTAGAAATAGTAGGAAAGATATAAGATATCTCCTTGAGGTTAATGAAGCAACCATTTGAAATTTTATTGAAGCTACTACCAGGCACATGACACCAATCAAGAATATATTTCCTAAAATGGAGAAATGAGAGAAAACAATAAGGCAAAGTATTGCATCATATAGAGACTTCCCTAAGAAACATACTTTTCCTCTTGGGGATTCACTCAATCGGTCTTTTGAGGCATTGGTGGTCTTTATAACAAGATGGAGAAGAGAAAAGGAAGGAGCTTCTTTGAGCCAAGTAAAGCGTTATCCTAGAGAAGAGGATTTGAACAACTATAAAGGAAATTTGAAAAACCAAGCAAAGGGTTAGAACAATCCAAGGGAGTCGAATCCTCATATGAACAAAGAGGACAAAGTGATAGGGGATATAAACAGGCAAGAAGGGGAAATGAATAGTCAGCCAGGTGTATCAAACCCAACAATATTTCCTCCTTTTTCTATAAATAAGATGAATTTGAGTGAGAAGGGAATTTTTACTTCTATAATTTTGTAAACTCTTTTATAAAATTAGTGAATGAGAAGTCAATATTGGCTAAGTTATTTTGGAGACAAACTTCAATTTTGAAGCTTATGATGTGTAGAACTTCTTCTACTAGTTTATTGAGTTTTGGAATGGTGTAAGAATTTGATTTTACAACGTAGGCTTTTCTCATGTATGAGAAATTTGTCTTATTTTATTTATCTCATGAACTATTTGTCTAAACATAAGCATAGTACTATAGTCATTTGTTCATTTTCATACTTTTCTATTGTGCAACTAGTTGTTTAGATTTATGCTTTTATTTCCCTAGTAACTTTCTTTTGTTAAAGATATAAAATAGTGATATATTTGGTGGTATGTTTATCTCCTTAGTTTTGTTAAGTTACCTTGGGAATTATTATGCATTTTTCATATTAGCATAGTTGCATTTCATCTATTACATCATAGATAACCCTAAGCAGTGGATCGGGTTGCAACTGGTAAACCCCTCAAAACTAGCAAAAGGTTGTTGGGCCATAATTCAAATTAGTTCCCTATTCCAAACAATGTAAGGTCTAATTGAGACCTTTCATTAGGGAGAAGCCCTACTAATTGTACAAGACCATCCAAGCTTGTTAACAGTTTTGGCATTAGAAGAAGGGTCATCGTTGTATAGTTGATAGAAACAATCTGCATAGTAATTTGTCACAACATAATTCATGTTATAGTCTTTTTGGGTACTTATCATAACCCTAAACAAGTTTTTGAAGATACGATTGTCGATTTCGAGAATCCTAGTTTCGTAGAACCTGAACCATTGTTTGTTGTTCCTAATTAAGAAGTTAACGAGTTTCATTGACTTACCCAGGCATTTGCTTAGAAACTTAGTGAACTTCACATTGCTCCCTTACTCCCTATATGAAAAAAAAATCATAAGAAGGTTGGTCATATTGATATAGAGACCATTGTTGAAATTGTAGAAGGCTTAATCGATCTTACACTTGATGAAATTCCATGACTTTTGAACACAATCTTACCAACTCCTTTGGTTTCATCCTCTCATTCCTCAAGTTCTCCAAGCCCCAATTTTTACTCATATTTTTCCAGAAAAGCCTACAAAATTGCCAGAAAACCCATTGCTACCCAAGTGGAAAAAAACCAACCTCAATTGCCTACTTGGAGAGCCTAAGATGCCCTTAATTTGGCAGGACTACTTCATGATGTTCCCAAACATCCATAATGTATCCTCCTAAAATTTGATCCAGATAAATCAGCCTCACTAAAAGAATACATAAAAAAACTTTTATTTGGTTATTCAATTATTGAATGTGGAAATGAAGATGTGGCATGCAAATGTTTTCCTTATACTTTAGAGAACAAAGCTTCTAAGTGGTATTCCAATCTACCTATATGATCCATTACTAATTGGAATGATTTCAAAAAAGCATTCAATGGTAAGTTTGGTGGAGAATTTACTTGAATTGCACTCTTGAAAGAACTAATAGCAATTAAGATGGATAAGAAAGAACAAATAAAAAAAAATTATCTAATGTTTCACCACCATTCTAAATAAATTATTAGCAAATTATGCCCAGACGAAGAAGTGGTAGTTGAATATTATACTTTTGCTTTGCATACTTCTATTGCCATGTTTGTTAAGAGAGCTAGTAAAAATATTTTACCTAAATTTTTTGAAGAAACCAAGAATGGGCGGAAAAGAAATGTTGAGCTTGGTAGGAAATTCAGGAAACAAAGATGCTAAAACCACTCATAAGAAATTCATTGTTTTTCCCAAACTACCCTTGAAAACAAATATTGAGTTTCAATGTAAAGCCCCATGAACATGGAGAACATGTTACATCTGGTCAAGAAATTATCAAATGAGATTGTGGATTTGAAAAATAACTTTGGAGAAGGCACCTCTAACCCAAGAAATTTTAGACTATTTTATATGAAAGCTATCACTTCTATAGAGCCATCCAAAATTCCAAATTTTAACTTGAACTTAGAGGATGTAGGGGTGGACAATTACTACTGTTGTAGGAAAATCTCCCTGCGGACAGGTAGATTGCCTCAAAGAGCTTGACCCTAACTCTAAGACAGAAAATGCTTAACGTGGACACTGACTTCCTTTCAAATCTATCCAAACTAACATATGAGAAGGGAAGATAACATAAGTACCTCTTTATCGACATTTGTCCCTGCACGCTCCGAGTTGCGCTCCGGTCCTTTGCTCCTCACTGGATCCTGTGGACAAAACAAGATACGACCACTTCCTACTCTATTGATATTAGCTTGAAAACAGATCTATCTATCAACAATAAGTTCATGTAACATCAGACACAAACTAAAAAGAAACAAGCCAAGTGTGTCATATTAATGAGAATAACGACAGCAGTGCTTACAATCGTAGATGTGAATGCGACAGCTTTGTCAAGTCCCCTTCGTCTAACCCTTGCCTGAAAGATCCACAACCTGAATAAAAACAACTTCATTGATCACTCTCCTTTGGCTGACTGTGTGTTTCCTATGAGATCATAGGTTTCATGCTTAGCAATTCCTCCCTCCTTTCCACCATCATAGAGCTTGCTTATATAGGTTAAGAGGAGCTTAACCTCTTGAGTTATCTTTAGAACAAGTTGGGAACTTTCTCCTTAGATCAGGGATCTCTTGATGAAACCAAGAATTCGAATACAATTGCCTCCTAATATTGAAAGATCCTCCCCTTATTCTCCTCAACGGGCCAACTGCTGCCTCAGATTAGGCAGCGCTCCCTTAGAAGGGGCATCAGAGCGCTATAGCGCTCCCTGAGAAGCTTAAGGGAAGAACTAACGCTCCAAAAGTGAGTAGCGCTCCTTGTGAAGGGCAGGGGAGCATTATAACGCTCCCTGATGCCTTGTAGGGGAGCGCCAATGCTTCTAAGGCTGATATAGGGGAGCGCTTCCCCTCAAAACCTTTGTTTCAGAGCTCTCTGCAGGTGTTAAGAGTTCCTTGTCTTCAGTTAACCAGTTCTTCTGCTTCAAATCAAGTACATGAGATGTTTTAAGTGTCTCTTTAGTGTCGTCGGCATGGCATTATGCTCAAACATAGTTTGTGACACTTGTGACCAGCTTGCGACACTTGCGAAAGTTGTAAGGAAGACGCGACACTTATGACAATTGAGAGGAACATGCGACACTTATCCATTTGAGTAATTTTGACGTGTAACAGATTGCCCCCCAAAGTATGAAGTTGGAAGATGCGAACTGATAATTGAAATGCTTTGTAGACATCCAAGCAAGGGTATAGACTCGGAGAACCTGATGGAAGCTGCACACAAACATCTAACAAATATCATGACATATTTCAAAACCCAAGGTAGGCATACCTATGCTTGGGTGATCAAGACTTCCAAGATATGGCCGCCATAAAATACACTACGGATCCATAATTGTATTGATAAAAGGTATAGCCACCGAAGATACAATGTGGATCTATACTCTAATGACTCGGACCGATCGTAGCCATGAAGAATACACAGTGGATCTACGAGATGACAAGACATAGCCACGACCAATACAAAGTGGATCTATGTAACAGTGTATGTGTTCTTTGTCCAATAGCAACTCCTTCGCAACCTAGGCCGAGTATATCAAAATGGTCACTCGACCCAGGGTCTTCTTACCAATCTCAACATGGTACGATTCCAACCATGTGAATAGATGTCTTGATGTCGAACATGGCAGAAACCACTTGATTACCGGTCAATGGTGTAAATCGTTAACAAGTGCGAGGGAGATCACCATTAATGTCAATGATTTCCAAGGTACCCTAGTGCATTCCAGCGAATGTGAATAGATGAGTTGAAGTCGAACACCCGTGGAATCATTCAATCAGAGGTCAATGATGTAAACCTACTGTCGAATGTGAGGAGGCCTACCATTGAGGCATGCAGGTCCCAAAGTACTAACTGGTTTCTAAGTCTGATTCCCGGATAATGTGTTGAATTCGACAGGAATAGACTCGTTGAGGTAGGGCCTTGATGTATCCCCCATCAACGACACGAAACGTACATAGAGATGTAATAGGTAGATCAAAAGAACATGGACCGATACAGGTTTTGAGGAAAGATATTTGGGATGGTTGACTCTCGAGGTGGATACTTCCCTTGAACACTGAGGCACAACAGCAGAACATGAGGTGGACCGATACTTATGCAGTGGATGCGGTGACTTGCGTTGGGTGACCCAAAGGAGTGAAAGGAACTCAAAGGATTGGCTCAGTGTAGAGGTTCGGCGGATTATGATATATGCAAATGACAAAGTGTCGTGTTCAAGGGCGACTCTAAGAAGTGTTGGATGATGTTCTCAAGAGACTGCTTGGCTTGCTCCTTTCAATTTTTCCCCCATCCAGATGGATGAGTACCTCTTTTTGATTTAATGAGCTCGAGGAGGATAACGCATGCTCGATATAACTCACCTTTGGTAAGTTCCTCTTCCTTGGTTTAACGAACCGGAAGAAGTAAGGGTTCGGTCCCATATGG
>JASDQU010319190.1:0-13199 GCA_032191745.1 Picea mariana
TATGGGCATGTGTGGGCCCGTTACAAAACCTTTAAACTTCACTAGTGATTTAATCTAAGAAAGTAAATTTCAACACTATCCCATCTTTGTAGCATGTGGGCATGTATGGGCCCGTTACAATCTTAAGATGTGTTTGAAAAAAGAACTAAGAGGATTCCCAAGAGGGGTTGTTGTCCTCTCCTAAAGGTTTAAGTCTTCTTTAAGGGAGATGAAATTGTCCTACAATCTTTTTCTGATTCTCAAGGTCGCTTGGAAGCACGAGAGAAGAGCATACTAAGCGATTTTTATCCAACTTCTAGTCCCAATGCAAGTTTTATGTGATTTAGAAATGATTCCAATTTATACTTTTAGTCAAAGCAATCCATCCATGTGGAAAAATGAAAGAAAAAGAGGAAATAATGATTTAAAACCCCCTAAGTGCCTATGTGTTTTGAATAATCCCTTTATATGAAGAGGGGACTAAGTGTGGTGCAGCTTACAACATGCATGAAATCACTTTTAAGAAGGCTAGGGGCCTTCCCCAAATCATAAAAAACCTTACAATGTGTATTTTTTGCACAGGTGTGCGGGTCCCAGAGTAGACAGAGGCACACTGAGTGCCTGTGCGTAGACTGAAACAAGTTTATGGGTGCAGGTGCGCAAAACAGAACTGTGACTTAGATGCATGTGTGCATGATGCGCGTCTGTGGGACAAAAAACCCACGCACAACTGACACATGGCCGTGAAAGAAAATTATGGATGGAATTCTCTCAATTCAACTTGGAATTGGATGTTTTGTAGGTCGGCTTGGGCTGGTTAATGCACCTGCAAGTTAAATAAACCAAAAGAAAAGCTATAAAAACCCAAATGGGGTAGGAAATCGATACCTTTACCCAGCAGAGTCACCAATATATTGTGCCTCTTTCGTCACCTTAGTGAGCAAAACAGAGGTGCTTGCAAGCTTAGTTGGGTTTTCTAAGTAGGACAGTTGTAAGGAAAAGGGTTAGAGAAAGAAATATAAAAGAACAACTAAGAATTAAACTAAGAAATGAAATAAAAACTAAACTAATGAGCATAGGGACATAAGAACAAAAGAAACAATAAGACCCATGTCACCAATGGTAAGGTTTATATCAGTGAAAAAAAACACCAAGAAGAAATAGGACTATGAGTCCCTTCTTCCTCCAAGGGAGGGCTCTTGGACCCCCACAAATAACCTCTTCTTACAACTTTGAATGAAAATGGTGAAAGAATTCTTTGTTATTCCACTCAAGGGGTGAGATGGATTGCCCAATGTATTGGTGCTAGTATACTCTTGATGAGAATAGAGGATTCCTCAAGAGAATAGTAGTAGCATAACTTTTCTATTGAATTCCTTAAAAAATGAAGTGCACCCATGGCCTTTTTATAGCACCTCTTTGAGGTATTGTGCAGCCAACTTGTAGTGTGGAAAGAGGCTAATTAGGGCATTTTTAGGTCTTTGACCAGCCACCCAGTCGGATCCAGTCCAGATTTGAGTGTCAAATCAACTTGGAAGCTAAACCAAAAGTGGGTGGGAGGTTGAACACTCTCATAAATGCATCGATCTCATATGTGTGTGGCTTTTAGCGACCACAATCGTGCATCGGGCGCATGTGTTATTTTCCTGCATTTTTGTTTTGCGCATGTGCACGCACGCCCTATGTAGTCATAGTGCACTTTAATTTTGTCATTGGTTGTATAGTTTTTGACCCTTTGGAAATGTTTTTGTGGTAATCTTGGTCCATGGGTGACCTCATAACTATTTGACGATGTTGAATTCTTGTAACCATTTGCGGACGAAATTTCAGTGATAACAAATGGTTCTGTTGCCAGGACCTGAAACTGTGATTGCTGGGAACTAAGGAAGAGGAAGCTTTGTGCAAAGATTCAACTTGAAACTGTGGAAGCTCCGTGAATAGATCTGTTTCCCTAGTGTGCAGTGTTCTACTGATCTGTGAAGCTCTGTGATAAAGAAAAGAGGTTGGTTTTGAAAGAAAGAAGCCATATTTGAAGAAAATAGGTCGAATCTTAAGAAAAGAAGCGAGATCTTAAAGCTTTTTTCTCTAAGAAAGGTAAAAGAGAGAAGTTTTGATCAAAAGAGGTAAGATCTGTAAGCCCTATGCTCTGATAAAGGTAAGAATAGTGAAAAATTCTAGATCTGAAATCTTTGTGCTTTGTAAAAGTAAGATTAGTGAATTTTTTTGTTTCTAAAGTATGGATCTAGGTGTGTTTGATAGATTTTGTCCTAGCTTGAAAACTAGGGCATTGTTAGATGAAAGAAGATTTGATATGAATATATCTGATAAGAATAATGAAAGATATGTTATACCTATGCATAGAAAGAATGTTTGGACTAACAAATGGATGCAGGATCCTAGAAAGAATTTGTTGCAGGTTAGCTTCTATAACCCTAGTGCACAGTATAGGAGAAGTTGGGGATCATTTAAACGAAAGAGAGGATTAACCCTCTGGTACAATTGAATAAAAATAGGACATCTGGATAAGGAATGCCCTGGTGAAAGACCTAGTTTCCTTTGTTGCAAAGCTATGGACCATGAAGTATTGGATTGCCCTAGAATGATTTCTAAGCTTGAAAGAATGGACCTGAACCAGGAAAACCCTAAGGTAGATCCAGAAATAGCAGAACCTTGGAAAGAATCAGAGAACGTATTGTTACGGATGAAAGAAACCTTGAATGACCACTGACATGTTAGATTATTCGAGATCTTTAAGGAAAAAGAATGCATTGAAGCAAGAATAGGAGACTTTGACATTGACTATGTTCTGGATGAAGAGACATAAGTGAATATTATGCCAAAAAGAACTTGGGAAGCTATAGGGAAGCCTGCTATGATCCCTTCATTAGGAGGAATAGAAATATTTAGAAGGAAGATGATAAGTTTATGTGGGAAGATCACTCAAATACCTATGAATGCCAATGGAACTTCAACAGAAGAAGATTTTGATATTATCAAATTTATTGAGGATAGCACCCCGTTTACTATGTTACTGGGAAAACCTTGGATTGAAAGAGATCAATCTAGATGAAAGGAAGAAGAAGAAGCCTTGGAGCAGAAGAGACAAGAGTTAAAAGATTTCATGACCAGAAGGATCGCTCAGTTGATTAAAGAGAAGGAGGATAGATCGAAGCTACTTCACACTAAAGGCCCAGATGTTGAAGCTATAAGACCATTGGAATACCTACAGAAGACTAAAATCTCTAACCCAGATCAAGAAGAGGTGTTACAATCTAATCCTAGGAGAGAATATCAATAGCGTGAAGTGCCTATGTCCAAAGAAAATAAGAATCAGAATGGGAAAAGAACCACTGAGACGAGGCTCACTAGAAAGAAGGATAGAAAGTTGAGTAAGAAAAAGGCTAAGATTGAAAAGTTACAGCAGGTTCCAGAGGGTATCAGAACAACGACATATGCCACTTCACCATGGCGAAGCAATATAGTCGTTGGAAGCTGATATACCCGTTCAACTGCCACTTTGAATGGGTCAGAAAGCATTGATGGCTCACCATCATACCGTTGGATTGTGCCATAATGGATAGAACAAGACTTAATGAGCCCCATACCCGTTGCAAGTAGACCATTGCCAAGTTTCCTATTTAGTCAGTCACGCATGCACCGAGAACACTTTTGCCAATTGAGAATTTGAGCCCGAAGCCTAAGATTATTTTTCATCGTGATCATCACCTTGTTCCCATCTCTTTCATTGCAGTATCTAAATTAATCCTAGCCCCAATCTAGTTAACCCTGAGCTTGTATGTTGAACAAGCTCAGCGCTGTAGATAAAGTTGTTGAAGAAGTTTTGATCGACTTGATGACTGAGAGAGTCATGTCAGAGTGAGGGTTATCTATAGGCGTATAAGCATCATAAACGAGAGGACTGCAGGCCTCTCCTTCCACTGCTCGAGCTGGTCCATCCCGGACAATGGATGAAAAACGAACGAAGCACGGAGATGATATCACAAATGCCAAGCTAATTCTGAGCATTATACTTGCTTTTCTACCACCTCTGAGTGGCGCCATCAATCGTGACAGTGTACCCCACGAATTTGAGTATACTTTGGTCACTACATACGTTCCGAAAGGGGTGCGCGGAGTTCGTGTCGACCAGGATAAGCTCATTGCATTTAAGTTTAGTGACTTTAACCTCAGCGACAAGAAGTTTTATGGTATGCTTTCCCCTCATAAGTATCTGACGCGAAAAAAATGAGAGAACTCAAAGTTTATCACTCAGTCATGGACCCAAAACCTCGCGTAGTCCACCCTACTGAATTTCATGAAGATTCCACACTTCAGATGACACTAGGAGGTGAATGCATGCGTCAAGTTGTTGCTATCATGCTACCATGGCAGGTATTTGTGGTTGAACCGACACATCATAGTGGATCCTATATTTGATCAATCGGATCACAAGGCTAAGCATGCAAGGCCTCGACCCACAAGATTTCTACCCTCGGAAGACCACAGATCATGCTCTCGCCCAAAGGATAAAAGATACATATGGAATGTAGAGAAGGGTATGCGAGGCTACAAGGTAGCCTCTATCCAGAGCGGCGTAGTGTATCAACTAATTGCTGAAAAATTAGTGTGCAAGAACCGGCCCACCCAAGTAACCGGATTTGTAGTAGACCTCACAGGGAAGTGCACGAAGGGCCTACATATAAATTGGTTCAAATACTTGGTGAACCAGTTAGAACATGACTACAGAGAAGTGCAGGACCAAGGGTATGAGTTCTACTTCAGTTGGCTTCTCATTCTCATTGCTTTCATCGCATGGGAGATGCCGAAAGGTGCAACCTTCCCATACATTGAGCCCTTTGAACCACTACACATGAAGTTCAGTACGATGTGGTACTCTAGTGACATGAACAAGCAGTGGAAATCCAATGGCGTCTTCCACACTTATTACAACCAACTGAAGACTGCAATCTAGTCTACACCTCACATAACCCCAAACACACTCCACAGGTTTTGGCCCTTAATAAAATTCAGTACGGACCGAATAACATATCTGTGTCCCAGCTAAGGTTGTAGACACCTAAGTCTTGCAACCACCCCTGCCTCTACCTCGGGTGAGACTTCATCTGCTTCGCAGGTGTTGTCGAAAGGGCCGGTAATTAGGGTTTTGTTGGTGCGTTGTTGTAGCAATGAACCCTGGGTCTGACCCTGTGCCAACAGTAATTTTCAAGTAGCTTCCTTAGAAGCATATTCTAGGTCACTTAACCCACTTTTAGGTTACTTAACCCATTTCTAGGTCACTTAACCCATTTCTAGGTCACTTAACCCATTTATAGGTTACTTAACCTATTTTCCTCATTTTTAGGGTTAACCACTTTCCATAAATAGAAAGTTCTCCATTTAAATATTCCTCCTTGACTTTGTCACCTCACTTTATCATTTAAATAATCTTCTTTGATTTTGTCACTTTACTTTATTATTTAAATAATTCTTCTTGACTTTGTCACTTTAATTTATCATTTAAATAATAATTTCTTCTTTGCAATCTGTTGGTTTTAATTACTTATTCTTCTTTCTTGACCATCTAAGTTACTGACCCAGGTTTCATGTCTTTCGGGTTTCCAACAACACCTCTAACACTATCACCCCTCCTGGTAAACCAAAAAGCAACACATTACACAAAATGCATTGCGCAATCTCACCCGAGATAGCTTTAAATGGGTGGTTGTAAGACTTGTGTGTTTACACCCTAGGATTGAGTATGAGATAAGGGTTTATTATTCAGAGCAATGTATTATGAATTATGATTGCAATCTACTATTATTTACGGTTATGCATTTATCTTTCACCATTTATTTCCTGAACAGTTCAATCGTATTCCATACAATGTATTAACTCATTCATTAAGCATAACAACTAACTACTGAAAGAAAGTAAAGATATGCATGAATTCATCACATTACACAGATATTACCGTGGTTCACCCCCTCCTGGGCTATGTCCACAAATATTTGGCTCTTGGCTCTTTCATTATGGTAGTTCTGCATTTCCATTGCTGTGCACTTACAATCCTCCTCTCATGGGCAAGATCTATATGAGGTGAGCTAGATCGCACTAGGCTCCACAGCCTACAATATAATCCTCAAACCTTTCTTCTCTCCTTTGTTCTTAGCTCAACAACTTATAAAAATGGTTCATAACAGTATTACATAACGCGTCGACTCGTACATAACTATGATGGAATAATACAAGAACACCCAAACTAATACAAAAAGTGACCCCATATGATACCTATGTATCTATATTTATATCTATCGGGCTCTTCAGCCATTTACAATGTATTACCAAAGCCCTAACCCTACCGACATTAGGTATTCCTCCCATGCACACGTGTTGTTCTTCCTCCATCTTTCACTTTCCTTGTGCACACTTTCTTACATGCACACGTGTTGTTCTTTCTCCAGCTGTTACTTTGGTTTCTGCATGCTTTCTTTCCCCATGATCATTCTTCTTTCCACTTCAGCCTGGTTTCAACATGCCCCCAACACTAGCATGTGACTCATCCCAAGTCATCTAATCCTTTTGAGCTTCCTCGATCTCCTTGGTGATCATCTGGAACTTTTCCTTGATCTCTGCTGCTTCTGTTAGTGCCTACATGGTCTTCTCCTTGATGGTGTCCACTACCTGATCTGCCACTTCGTCACCCGGAAATCCTACATATTCTCCCTAGGTCTATGTTATCTATGTTTTATCTCCTTCTGCATGTGCGAGTACTTCTGCTACCCATTCTTGTAATGGCTCTATTTGAGACTGACGCTCTTGTTTTTTTGTTTGAGCAGTGATACATTCTGCCTGCATCTTCTTGATCTCTTGCATCCCTTTGACTCGTTATGGGATTGGTATGGTATTCTGCCTCTTCTTGAGCTCTTGGATCACTGCATTGATCCTTTCCTCTTCCTTGTCCTAGCGTTGGACCTGTGGGTCCTCCTCCAACCTTGTCCAAAGTTGCATTGCTTTATCGAACAATTCAGCTATTGTGCAAACCTGTTGCGTTGTTGCTTCCTACTTCCTTTTCTCCTTCACTGCTGGTGGAGTGGTGGGTATGAGCTGCTCTCGGAGAAACTCGATCTCCTTCTGATACTGATCAATTTCCTGCACAATCTGGTCGATCTTTTCTACTACTGGGAGTTCATTTCCTTGTGCGGTGCTTGGGAGTTTCTCAAAAATTCCTCCCACTCTTTATTCCAGTTCGTTCCTACATTCTTTTTCCTCCTAAGTTTTGAACTTGGCCTGCTCACAAAATTTTTCCAACACCTCCCACTTCTTTGTTGCTTGTTGTAGCTCGACTAAGTTTTTATGTGCATGAGACTGTACCTCGTGGTTGATGCTAACCTGCAATTTGTGTAGTGCCCTTGATCAGGGATGATTTTAAGGATGGAAATTTATTTTAAAATGTAGAAGCCTTGGCGAATCTTACTAATCCTTCATATGCCAACTATAAATCATTGGTGATATTTTTGTAAAAATATTCAAATTTCTAAGGATTTTATATAGTTTTTATAAAAGTTTGGTGATTTTTAAGGTAAAATAATTTTATCCTATAGAATTTGGGCGAATCATTTTTAAAATAGCGAATCTCGTTTTTGGAAAAACCATGGAAAATTAGCCCATGAGTGAAATTTAGCCCCTAAAATCATCCATGCCCTTGATGGAATCTGCGTCAAGACCAATTGGATGTGGTCTAAATCCTTCAATGGTGTCTACCCCACGATTTCATCCATGCGTAGCATGCTAGGTTTGATGTAGACTGTTGCATTTGCATGTGGCATTGAGTGGACTGGGTCTTGTTCTTCTACCTCCACTCTTTCGTTGGTCTGTAGTGTTGATGGCTCTATGCCTTTGCTTCTACTTTCTATCTGGACTTCCCTGAGTTTCTTGAGGAACTGCCCCATTTCTACCAGTTCTTTTTGCAGTTTATCCTTGTGATGTGCTACATGATCGAAGTCTTCTACTACCATTCTGGAGATCATTTCCCCATCGTCCTCTGTGATCGTATAGTCTGGCAATGATTTTTGCACCTTTGATTCCTTGTGCACGCCTCCTGTATGCATGGTTGGTCTCTTATTTCCCCCTGGTTTCTGTGTGATGGGATTTGGGGCGGTCTCCTGCGCTCCCTCAGCTTGTTTTTGTTGTCTATTGGTTGGTTGTGTAGTCTCTTTCTTCCCCTTCTGGGTCCCTGTCTGCTTTGACCCTTTGTCTGCCTAAGTTGGCTTGCCTTGGCCCGTCCTTGGTTTCTTGGGCACTGGGATTTTTGGAGGTTGTGTTTCCGCCTGTGTTGCCTCTCCTTCAGTTGTTCTTTCTGGTACTTCCCGGGTAATAGTTGGGATCCTCCATTCATCGGGCCATTCGTTGATGACCATGTTGATGTCACCCTCTTTGATGCAATATCACATCTGTAGGCACTATTTATCTGGATCCTTCCTTGGTTGTATCCACATTGTTTGTCGTGTGACTCGAAAATTGGTGATGTTTTCATATCGTGCGACAGCCTCTGGTGTTATTCTCCATGATCGGTCGATAGCTTCCTGTATGTCCCATAGGTATGCTTTGAATATGATTCCATTCTCCCTCTTATGCCTAGCCTACGGCGTGGATCTCAGTAATAGGTATCTTGCTCCCATTGGTTGTGGTCTGGTACAAAAAATTACATACCCTGGTTCTCGCCATCCCATGAAGGCTATTAGGGTGATCAACCATGAGTAATGGAACTTTGTGCCTAGGTCCTGCGCATCCTTGCAGTCCTCTTGAAATAAGTTCAATAAATATGGTGCCCAGCTCATTGAGGTGCCTTCTGAGCACTGGGTTGCAACTGCAATGACTCCAACTGGTAATTTGTCTTTGCGACATTTTCTGAGCAATTTGCAAGCTAAGATCTTTGCACCCAATTATGTAGTTGCATTGTTGATTCGTTTGATCATGATTCCCCTTGTTCCCCTGGAGGTGCCATATTTCTTCTTCATTTCTTCTTCCAATGCTTTCTCCTTGGATTTGTAGTCCAGAATCAATGCGGGATCCATACCCCAGATTGGTAACCATGTTATTTGTGCAATAATCTCAATAGTTATGGGGACAGGTTTGTCCAACCCTATGTCCACTCCATGTGTGACTGCTAATAGTTGCTTGACGCATGTTGTCACGTACTGGGCTCTGCCAAAATTTGGTAGGTGCAGTAGACCTAAGATTCTTGTTCTCTCCATCCCAGTTGCCCATCGGTGTGGTTGTTTGATCGGTTCTAAAAATTGAGTCTTGCCTATGGTATGCATAAAGACCCTCTGCACAAGTTTCGAGAACTTGGTTTCATCTAATATGTCATGGTATGAATAATTGAGCTTCCCGACGTGAACCAGTATCTTTGGTTCTATCTGTACTCCAGTTGGTATGCGTGGTAGAACAATTTCTGCTGCAGGTTTCTTGTTGGGTGAGCTCGATATCTATACTCTATCTTCCTGCTGCGGTGGCTGGTTCGAAGTTCCAACAGCTTCCGATTGTTCCCTCGTAAGTCATTATGGCCAAGTCGAGGCATCTGCAACGGTCTCCCCTACTGGTTGACCTGAGATGGTCATTTGATACTCGTCTGGTTGCACTGTTGCTTCCAAATTTTGTGTCGTTCCGTTAACTTCCAGGGAGGCTTCAGTACTTTCGGGTTGCATTTCCTTTTGGTTTCTCGCTTCCTCGTTTTGAGGATCCTGCATTGTTGTTGGCATATCCACTTTCATGGCCTCTGCTTTTGGATGTTGAATATATTCCAGTATCGGTGTAGAGTTCACCAATATTGTCTCTGGAGATGAGATCTCGTCGATGTCGATGATCTCTGGTTGTTGTTGTTCATTTTATTCCAGCGGTCCTCGTGACCTAGTTTGAACCCTGGTCGGTATGGTTGTCTGGTTCACTTCTGCTGGCTTTGGTGGTGCCATAATGGTGACTGTCAAACAATTTTTGATTTTGAACAACTTCGATGAGCTCTATGGTCTTGCTCTGTTCATTATGGCTTCTATTACTCTCTCTCTGTGCTCCTTTCACGAATAGACTAGTTGCTCCCGTGCTCGCATGGTGTATGGGCTTGTCACGAATCTTGTCGAGGATGCTTCCTCCATTATGCGTTTAATGCAACATAACTATGGTTTCAATGTATCAGCGGTGGTTTCATACTTTCTATTACTCTTTATTTTTCGTCTCCAGTTGGCGCATTTAATGTAATGTCCAGTTGGTCCTTGCCATGCTTTAATTCTGCCTAGTGTTGTCCTGTCATACTTCTTTTGTTGACTTTCCTTTTCCTGCTTGTTTCCCTTTGTATATGAATTTTGACCTTGCCTTTGTTGAATTCATGTTTCAAACGTCATGTGGCCTTTCTATTTCTAGCATGCTCCGCCCTTTTTAGTTTTGTTTCCTTTTTGTTCTCTTTTTTATTTTTGATTTTTTTTTTTTTTGTTTACTGCGCTGTGGGTGGTCGATTGTCCTTGTACAGCTTCAATCGGCTCCCATTGATCATTCCTCTGAGTTTTTCACTTGCTAAATTGCTTAGCTATATAGCTCCTCCATCTATGACAGACTTTACCTCATAGCCAATGCAGTCTAAGCTTTTCTGGGTGCTGAAGTGATTTACTGTCATACATCAATACTAGATATCCTTCCTTGAATGTTTTCTTCTTGATGTGTTGGTCGTGCTAAGCTTTGTCTCTTTCTTTCTGCACTTGTTGATGGAATCCTGCCAAGATTCGGTCTTCCTCCATGGTTAGTATTTGATTCAGTATTTCTTGTACTGTGCCTCGTACTGTCATTTGTGTGATAGTTTCTACGCGCAAGATGGGTACTAAAAATTCTAATGGCACTACTACTTCTTGGCCATATACTAGTTTGAATGGTGTGTGCCCTGTCAACATTTTTCATGTAGTCCTGTATACCCATAATACTACTGGTACTTTGAGATCCCAGTCGTCTTTGTTGATGTTGCAGATCTTTGTCAGTGCATTCTCCATAATTTTGTTGAAGGCTTCTACTATGCCATTTGCCTATGGATGATATGGTGTTCTCTTCTGGTGATGAACTTCAAACTCTTCAGTCATTGCGCGGATGGTGTTGTTTATGAAGTGCGTGCCTTGGTCACTCATCAAAACTCTTGGGCACCCAAATCTAGTGATTACTTGTTCAAACAAGAAGTGTACAATTGTCTCTGAGCTGCAATCTTTTATTGGTGCAGCTTCCACCCATCTTGTTATGTATTTCGTCACAATGATAATGTACCTTGCCCCTGTTCTTTTGGCTGGTGGGTTAATTGGTCCCACAAATTCTATTGCCCATTTTTCGAATTCCTATAATGTTACTTTTGGTCGTAGTGGCATCTCGTCCCTTCTGTTGGGTTTGCCTACCCTTTGATAGACATTGCATCTCTGATAGTACTCTTTCAAGTCTCTGTGAATCATTGGCCACCATAGTCCTACGCGTAATACCTTCTGCGCGGTAGATTTTCCTGCATAATGCCCTCCTGCCATTCCCTTGTGGGATTCTGCTAAAATTCTTGGTCGTTCATTCTCTAACACGTACCTTTACAAGATGTTATCTGCGCCCATCTTGTACATATGTCCTGCGATTAGTTGATAGTTGGTTGTGCGGACTACCAGGTTCTTCTTTTGTGCAATGTTATATTCTTGCAGCGCGGTACCTGTGCTCAAGTACTGGATGATCTCTATGAAGTAGTCATCAGCAATTTGTTCTGAACATAACTGTGCATCTGGAAAGTTGTCTTCTAAATTCATAGGTTCTTCTCCATTTGTGACCCTTGACAGGTGGTCAGGTCCTGCATTCAGTTTTCTTGGTTTAACTATTACTTTAAAGTCAAATTCTTGAAATAGAAATAACAATCAACAGATTCTTCCCCCCAACACTGGCTTGTTGACTAGGTATTTCAAGGTTGATTGATCTGTGAACGTATTAAAGTTTTTTCCCAATAGGTAATTTCTGAACTTCTGCAGTGCATAGACCATGGCTAGGCCTTCTCTTTATGTCGCGTTATAATTTTTTTATGAGTCTGATAACTTTATGCTTGTGAATGCTATCAGGTGATCCAAGTCTCCCGTTCCTGGCTGCGCTAAGATAGCTCCAAGTGTTATCGCAGATGCATCTACATGCACATGGAATGTCTTTTCCCAGTCTAGAAATACTAATATTGGTGCGGTAACCATATTTTCCTTCAGGGTATCCAGACTGTGTTGGCACTCGTCGTTCCATTGATATTTTGTATCCTTTCTTAACAGCTTTTCCATTGGTGTTGTGATCGACACGTATCCTTTGATGAATTTCTTGTAATATCCTGTATGTCCTAACGTTGCTCTTAGTTGGCGGACTGTTTTTGGTATTGGTAAGTTAACAATGACTACGATCTTTGTTGGATCCACTAATAATCCTTGTTTGCATGCTATATGGCCCAATAGTATCCCAAACGGTGTTCCAAATATGCATTTCTTGATATTTAGTGATACATGGCACTGTCTACATCTCTCTAACATCAGTCGTAAAACTTCCACATGGTTTTTCAATAGACTATAAATTTTCCAATCATCCAAGTATACTTTGAGAAATGGATGGATGAACTCCTTAAATGTTGCGATGACCACTCTGGAGAATATTGCGGGTGCATTCTTCAGTACAAACAGAATGACTATGTACTAATGATATCCCCATTCCATCGCAAACGTGGTCTTTTGTCTGTGCTCCTATGCTATCTTAATCTGATGGTAGCCTGAGAATCCATCAGTGAATGAGTAAGCTTCATGTCCCCCCACATTCTCTAGCACTTCATCCATGAATGCTATAGGGAATGGGTCATGTAGGAATGCATTATTCAACTTCCTCAAGTCGACGCATATCCTGATCCCTCTTCCTTGTTTCTTGTCCTGTACTACCATCGGGCTTATCCATTCTGACTCCTCAACTGGTTCGATGATCCGGATTATTTTCGGCACGAAATGAGAGCGGAGATATAACATAGAAATATTCAGAGATATTGCAAGAGAGAAAACAATATAACAGAGATATAGTGGAAATATAAAATGAGTCACAGATATACAGTAATACACGATTTCTATTAATGAAAGAAATGTACAGAGACTATAAAAATACAGAGTGAAAGACTCGCTAGAATGGTGCCAGCTTATCTCTGAGAAGAG
>JASDQU010319191.1:0-12707 GCA_032191745.1 Picea mariana
AATCTAAACTAACTAATCTAACTAAAACTAAATAAGACAAACTAATAAACTAATCTAACTAAAACTAACTATTAAAAAAACTAAACTAAAACTAATTATTAAAACAAACTAAACTAATCTAACTATTCTATACATACAATCTACTAACTAATACTATACTAACTCTAACTAATTAACTATCTAACTATTAACTGAAATATAACTTATTCACAAAATGTAAAATATCTACAATTTACAGATTTAAATAAAACCTGAAAAAAGCTCCTTTATATACTGCCCTAAGACAACAAAAGATATTTTTGTTGATTTTATAATTTTATGGACATAAATAAAACAGAAAACTGACCTAACTAAATCACTAATATACTAGTTCTAACTACACATCTAACTACTAATATAATACTAACAAATTAACAAAAATAAAATACAAACTGACCTGGAGAATTGCTCCAGATTTGTCCTATGTATGATGACTGTTTTAGCAGATCGGAGGGAGGAAACCTGCACCGAATTATCTAGGAGCTTCTCGTAAACGATAGCTGTAGTTCTCTTCAAGTGTGTTTATAGGACAAACAAGACATAAAAATCACAACAATCATATGATTTATAAATCTCTATAATTAGATAAATCCGTATGCAAAGACTTATACTAAATAATTCAATTGATGAAGAAGAGAAATATGTCATTCATAAACTGAACCAAGTAATTGCTGTGTTTTTAAATATTGAAAGAAATCAGACATGGATCATATTAATTAATTCATATCATTTTGCAAAAGACTATGATAGCTAAAGTAGTCACTAATCAAATGCAAATTGATAAGCATAAACTTGAAACAAAAGATTGATATTATGAAAAGCGAAAGCTGTAGCAGAACATCAACTTCTGTTTCAGTTTGTATTAGGAATCCATAGCCTGGTTCTCCCACAAATGAGAATGATCCTTATTACAAAAATAATAAGTATTTATAAGTTTTCCACAGGGTAAAACCTCCCTGTGGAAGTTATCAAAATAGTTTACATAAATCTGGGAAGATATCCCAATTTTAACTAAACTAGGAAACTACAATAAAACTAAACACACAAATATCCCCTAGTCTGTCCAAAATGTCCCATGCAATTCAAATTTACTTGAAAAGGACCAAAAATGAACAAGTTAGAAGGATTCTTTATTAATAAAATGATAAAAATCTAATCCTATAGACTAGCTACAGAATCTTGCGATTCTGTAGTTGGTCTAAATAAGACACAGAATCAACATTAAAATAGATTGAAAATATTTTAAAGAATCAAATTGAATTAACATCCAATAGCTATTTGAAAACGAATCATTAAAATTGAAATGGTTATACCATTTGAAATCAAATAGAATCAAAATCAATCAACCGAATATAGAGATATGCATACTCTGTTTCATTTGTTACCTTGAAGTTGGGTGAACAGAATCATAACCAGATATTTGTGAAATCGTTTCATATCCAATTGAAACCGATATAATCAAAACAAATCGTGGGCAATTTTTATGATGCCTTATCAATAGGAGATACGATTGCATCCAGAACAGATCATTTTAAATCGTTATAACTATAATGTCATAGCAAACGATACATGCCATGAATGGATTAACTCAAACTGGTGTGCAAATGAAATCATAACAGAATCAACCGATTGTTTGTTATGCAAATTGGGGCAGACAAAATCATTACGAGATCATTTCTTAAATCCATTTTGAAACGATTATTACCTGAATCTCCTCATACGAATTTAACAGAATGACATAAGTCGAACTGAGTTAACAAACTTGTTTGAGAACAGGGCTATAATCAAATCTATTTTTTAATATGAATGCAATTCATAAAATCGATCAAACTAACTGAAGAAACCGCTATCCAATCAAGTGAAACAAATGGCAAGGGTTTAACAAAGTTGTCGTGGATCGAAACCATTCCATAATTTGGACGTGAATGTCATTCGTACAGGCTTAAATGAAAGCATTGTTTCCGAAAAAACAGAGTCGTTCTTCCCAAATTGGAAATGATCAAAGTTGTAACTCAGCTATAACACAACATATGTAACAACCAAACTCATGAAATCACACGACGATCACCGCCTACTAACCAAAACGAAATCAAATCATGATCGTATGCTAAATCTAGCATGAATTTTTTTTTGTTTAAATTGGATACAAACAAATTCAATTGAAAGCAAACTATCAGTTTCATTGACTCAATCAGACAAGCGACCAAATTAAATCCAAACGAAACCATTCAAATCCAATAAAAATCTATCTATGGCTAAACTGGGAATGATCAAATCGCATATTCAAAACGAAATCCCATTTATTTTTAGCAAGGAAAAAATATACATGATGAACACATTATGACAGAGTCATTTCAAAATGTAAACAGAGCTATTCGAAGACAAAATTCGAATCATTATATTAACCCTGATCATTCACACAACTAGAATGATGTTGAAATCATACCTGTATGATGAGCAGATGGCTTGATCACAACAATTTGGAGTTGATAACGGCTGTGGCTGATTCAACATTTTTGAAAAGGATGGAGCCTATTGTCTTCTGCTTCTTATCAGTTGCTTGAAGTTGGTCTCTTTGGCTGGTCAACACTGCAACTCGAATTTCCAGCGACTGAATTTTCGATTGGATTAGGGGAACATTGATATAGTATCATTCCAACCATAAATCACATTGGTCACAGGACGACTGTGTGGGTTTTGAAAGAGAAGGCGAGGGTTTGGACATATGGCTGAGGGTTTCGTTAGAAAATTTAATCCCTGGTTAACTGGGATCGTTCCTTAGGTAGGGGGGAAGATTCGTCATGAAATCATAAGGTGGTTTGGAGCATAAACCCTGTGAGTAAGGGTACTCGCTGACTAGAAAACGTTCTATGTCAGAATCTGAATCCTCACTAAGGACGATAGGCTTTGACTCAGCAGAGGGTTTAGGTTTGTTCCTTTCCAATCTCGAAATTAGTCGGGCATTCTTTTTACCCTTGGCATTAGCAGTAGGGTTTGCCTTAGCCTTTTTTCTCATAGGTTTCTTTATAGCTTCGACCTTCTCAGTTCCAACGTCTGGTAAGTCAATAGCAGGGTCGACCGAAGGCTTAGGAGAGGGCAATAGGATATGGAAGGGCACGGGTGGCTGAACATTGGTTTCAGTAATCACAGGCTTGTCAACCTGGACAGGGTCTGTATCATCAAAACCATTTTGAGCAACGGAAGCTCTCCAACTATCACCATGTAAACTCAAATGATAAACAATGATAAGTTTAATGAGTCCATGGTGGAATAGGCTACTGTTAGCCTTATCCTTTTTAAACCTTTTCGACATTTTATACAGGCTACGACGGAAGTAGAAGGACATATTCAACGAATATCCCATAAAATTCATTAGCAAACGTAGGTGGTAGAGAAACACAAGTCCAGGTCGACCTTCACAGGTCATGAACTGTTTGAACACCATTAAAGTATCATGCCATCGGGGTTTAAGTGCAGATATGGGCATACCTCTATCACAAAAGGTGACTTTGCGCAAAACGAACAACAACGTCCATGGCACTTCCTCGACCTTAGAATTTTTGAACCAATGATGTCTCGAGGAGGGTAACCCTGTAACAGAACTAATAAACTTCTCATCAATTTCCAACTGTATGTTGCCCACCTTGGCTCTACAGCCATCGAAAGTCAAAACGAACTGCTATGCAAGACACAGATTAAAACCCTCGAATCACTGTATGAAGGCGAGCCATTCATTTTCCTCCAAGTCTTTCCTGGCATTGTCAAACATTAACAAGGCTTGGTTTCCATTTGGCTCGATTCGCACAACTGGTGCCATGGAGCCGAGCACACAGTAAGCCCAGGGTTTGGATCATAGCACACACAGGTACACAATGTATGAAGGGTTATTTGGGCTAACAGAGGTGAACAAGGATAAGGGCTAGGCATACATGTTAGCGTGCGAAGGTGGTGGATCTTATCTCTGCCATGAAAAATAGTTATTGTGAATAGTACAAGCGCTAGCTTTCATAGCTGTTCTACCCATTATAGCATAGTTCAACAGTCATGTCACTTGGCCGACCAATGAATCCAATGGTAAGTTCATAAACCAACGTGCGTAATCAACGTTGTGCCATAGTTTTAAACCATCAACTTTCAATTTGAAACCAATACCAAATATTTAACCATGCGCCAATGTATCAGCCCATATCCATAGTTTAACGAATGTGCCAAATGGTGTTCATAAAATCAACATATCAATGGTTATGAAAACATGAACATAGGCATTATATAAAAGATATATATAAAAGATTTAATCATAACCCCTAAGTATTTTCATGAAACCAAAGGTCAAGTAGTTCAAATAACATATAAATCCAAGAGCCAATGTATTACAAATTCAATGAAACCAAGTCACAAAATCAATCGAAGCATGAGTACCGATCAAAGGATCTTGCCAATTGGATAATGATAAGTGCAATGTAAGAAAAATAGGCATTTTGACAAGAAGGATCACAACAGTTCAAATGAGACTTCGAAAGACTAAGTTTTCACGCTTACAGTCGTGAAAACAAAACGAAGGTAAATGTGCATATGTCGCAAAAATAAAACAATGTCGTTTACTTGAAAATTGCGATGAAAAATTGATGTTTGAAAAACATGGGTGTAGGAAGCTTATAAGACAAAGGAAAAATGTGAATTGGCTGCCAATAGGACCCAACCCTTTCTAGGACACCCTTAATTACGACCTATCCCATTGTAATCCTCTCTTTGTCCTGATCACACTGGTGCCTATCATTTTTGTGGCCCATATTTTCTATCCCAACCCCTCATCCGCTACCTAAGATACCCCAATGCTAACCACCCACTCTTGGAGCCAAGAAGACTAGGAATCTAAGGGTGTTCAACCTAGAACAACAATTGTCCTCCATCCACACACAAGTCCAAGATTCCATAAGAACAACAGTACAAGAAGATTTACAAGCATCCATACAACATATATTTAAGTGTAAGAATATTTAGCCCAATTTAGAGGAATCTCAAGCCTCCCATTATGAGCCTCATCATTCATACCACTCCCCTTGGGGTTCTCCACACTCTTGGAATAAGGTTCCCAAAGTTGACATGCATAAATTTGATGGATCCAACCCAATAGGGTGGGTTTCTCAAATGGAACAACACTTCTCCCTTCACGATATTTGGGATGATGAGACCAAACTCCATGTAAGGGTTTTGTACTTGGATTAGGAATGATGGAAATGGTGGAAGTGACATAAGAAATGTTATACAGGACTACCCACTTGGAACATGTTCACTAAATCAATTTGTGCTCATTTTGATAGGGAATCACATTTTTGGGGAAGGATCACTAAGTTATGCCAAACAGGATCAGTCTCAGACTTCATCATGACATTTGAATAGTTGGTTGTCTGAATCAAGGGCTTATCTGATAAATTTTACCTTCAATGTTTTATCAGTGGCTTAAAGGACACCATTAGGACTCATGTGAGCATGCATCATCCTACTACTTGGTTGTTGGAATGCCAATTATCACTGGAAGTAGAGACCACCCTTCAGGATCCACCCCTGAAGGATATATTCCCAAAACATCCTCCCCCCAGGGCTAACCCAGATCCAAAACAAACCTTAAAGGTCCAAAAGGTCTCTCTGACATAAATGGCGGAGCATTGAAAAAAAGGACTTTGCTATTACTGTGATGAAAATTACTCACCAGTACATAAATGTAGAGAACGAAATTTCTTCCATATTGATGCATCAGATTTATATTCCTCTGCAAACGTACCATTAGATGAAACTCCTGACCTAGAGGATGCTCAACCAAGTTTTCATGTCAAATATTCCATTGCTGTCCTTGTGGAACCAGAGGAATATTCCATATCCATTCATTCCCTTTCAAGTGTTTCAGCCCCACAGACATTGAATATCAAGAGATACATAAAACATAAACCAGTTGCGGTTTTGATTGATAGTGGCAATACCCATAATTTTATTCATCGTAGGCTTGTTGAGGAGATCCATTTTTTTGTCTGCCCTGTTTCTAATTTTCAAATCCTCATTGCTAATGGGGGTACAATGAAGTGTGGGGGCTGCTGTGATAATTTTAAACTCCAAATGGGGTATTATAATATGAAAACCCACATTTTATCTATTGCCATGGGGGGGTGTGATATTGTCTTGGGAGTGGAATGGCTTCTAACTATGGGACCAATCACAATGGATTATCAAGAATTATATAGGAGCTTCACCCAAGAGGCTTACACCTATACCCTCTGAGGTATTCAAGTGGGCTCCCCTAAAGTCAGAAGCTCTCACAATATGGAAAAAATGTCGAAGAAAGGACACCATGGTGTGATTGCTCAATTTCATGCCAGCCACATTACTGATCAAGCCTCTCTGGAAGTTCCTCCAAGCTTGCAACTAATCTTGGAAAAGTACCCCAAGGTATTTGAGGTTCCCACCAAATTACCTCCCTCTAGGGGTGAGCATGATCATAACAACCCTCTCCTTTCGGGAAGTCAACCCCCCAATGTACATCCATACAGGTATCCATTTTCTCAAAAAACTGAAATGGAAAAGATGGTACATGAATTACTGGAGGCAGGGGTAATTATCCCTAGTACCAAACCATATTCTTTCCCCATGGTGATGGTCTTAAATAAAGAAGGTTATTTGTACATGTGTCATGATTTTCATTCCTTGAATAAACCAACCATCAAAGATACGTTTCACATTCACATCATTGATGATTTGTTAGATGAACTCCAAGGTGCCTGTGTCTTCAACAAATTAGACCTTCACTCCATCTATAATCAGATTCAGATGAAGGAGACCGATATTCCAAAGACTGATTTCAAAACTCATGAAGGACATTACGAATTCTTAGTCATACCTTTTGGCCTTTGTAATTCCCATCCACCTTCCAAAGGATCGTGAATAAAATATTTAAACCTTACCTTTAGAAATTTGTCTTGGTTTTCTTTGATGACATTCTCATTTATAGCCACACTTGGGATAACCACCTTCTCCCTATGGAAAAATTCCTTCAATTGCTACAGGACAACCAATTTTTTGTCAAAAAGACCAAATGTTCCTTTGGAGCCAGTGAAGTGGAATACTTGGGAGACATTGTGGGTCAAGACGGGGTAAAAGTGGACCCCAAAAAGATACAAGCTATGCAGGAATGGTTGAGACCCATGACCTTAAAGTGTCTAAGGGGTTTCCTTGGTCTTACAGGATATTGTAGGAAATTTTTACACCATTATGGAAAAATTTCCAAGCCCTTGACCAACTTTCTTAAGAAGAATTCATTTCATTGAACACCTTCTGCAGAGTAAGACTTAAAATATTTAAAGCGAGCCATGTGCACTAATATTGTCCTAACAGATCCTGACTTCAAAAAAACCTTTGTGGTGCAATCAGATGCTTCTAGAACTAGTTTTGGTGCAGTTCTCACACAAGATGGTTGACCTCTGGCCTTTACTAGCCAAGCGTTGACTGGCCTCAATTTGGGTAGATCTACGTATGAAAAAGAAATGATTGCCATTCTCCATGCAGTGCACACCTAGCGCCCATATCTTCTGGGACACTATTTTTAGATCAAAATAGATCACCAAAGTCTGAAGTATTTTTGGAGTAGCGGTTACCATCTCCACAAAAAACAAGTGGCTGACCAAAATGTTGTGGTATGATTATGAAATCATATATAAAAAGAGAAAATTTAATATAGTAGACGATGCATTTTCAAGAAAACATGAGGAGGATGATTCCTTCTTTTCCTTATCCTTCTGAGTCTCTAATTAGATTGAAGAAGTTTTAAAAGATTGGCTAACACATGTGACTATATCCACGTTAATTCAATGCATTCAGGAAGACCGTAATCCTCCCATCGGCTACACTTAGCACAAAAATATTCTCATATATAAGGATTGCCTAGTTCTATCGCCCTCTTTAGAACTCAAGTCGAGGCTCTTAAATGAGTTGCACTCATCAACTATTTTGGGTAACTTGGGCTTCCAAAAGACCTATGATCACACCCATCGTTCCTTTTTCTGGGTAGGCATGAAGAAGGATATACTTCACTTTATTATAGAATATGAGGTGTGCCAACGTAATAAAGGTGAAATCATAGAGTATCTAGGATATCTACAACCCCTACCCATTCCACATTTGATGTGGATGGACATATCCATGGAATTCATAGTGGGCCTCCCAAAATATGGAAACAAGTCCATCATCATGGTGGTGATTGATCGCCTCTCTAAGTATGCTCATTTTTGTGCATTACCCCACCCTTTCACATTGTCAATAGTAGAAAAATTTTTCCTTGATCATATTTTCAACTAACATGGCATGCCCACCTCTATTGTATCTGATCGTGATCCAAATTTCACTAGCACATTTTGGCAAGAGTTGTTTAAATTGTAGGGCACCCAACTAAACATGAGCACTGCCTATCACCCCCATTCTGACGGTGAAACAAAAATGGTAAAAAAATGTTTGCAAACCCACTTGTGGTGTTTTTATTCGAACAAACAACATCAGTAGGTGCAATGGCTCCCCTTGTTTGAATGGTGGTACAATACTTCATATCATACGAACACTAAAATGACCCCATATGAAGCAATGTATTTCCAATGACCACCTACCATCACTACCTATCTTCCAGGGACATCAAAGGTCCAATAAATTGATACCATGTTGCAAGGTCGAATAACCACCCTAGTGGCTCTAAAGGATAACCTCCACATAGACAAAAAATGTATGAAGCAATAAGCGAACCAACATCATTCAGAAATGGTTTTTCAGGAAGGTGATCAGGTGTTTCTCAAGCTCCAAACTTACAAACAAAAATCTCTCAAATTCCACGGACATCACAAGTTGGCACCCAAATTTTATGGGCCCTACTAGATCAACAACTGTATTGCTTCAATAGCCTACAAATTGGCCCTTTCAACTACTTCCAAAATCCATCCGGTGTTTCATGTTTCCTATTTGAAGAAAGTGGTGGGACAAAATTTCTGGGTCCAAACCATCCTTCCGGAATTAGATGAAGAAGGCTCCCTTTGGATCCAACTAGAAGAAGACATCAATACACATGAACATTAGTTGTGTGGTATAACTATCAAGGAAGTGTTGATCAAGTTGAAGGACACATCACCAGAGGATGTGACTTGGGAACCATCATCCATACTCCAACAGTTTCTGCATCTTCAACCTTGAGGAAAAGGTTTCTTTTGAAGGGGGAGGGCATGTTAGGATCCGATCCTAACCCCTCTTCATGGGTCATTATTTAGTAGGAAATGTTTTCTATGTAATAAAGAATGATATTAGTTAATAAGTCCTATTAAATAAAAAATAATAAGTAAATGTAATAATACCTAATAGAAACTTCCACTTCTAGAAATATCTTCCTATAGAAGCTTCCTTAGAAGGTAGATTTAGTACAAATAAGAGTAGGAGAAACTATATATTTTTGTCTTGGAGATTATTGTAATAGAGATCTACTTTGTTGGAGGTTCCCCCCTTGAAGAGGCAAGTGGACATTTCTATCTCTAATAAAGGCATTCTTTCTGGTGTTATTCTGGTATTGATCTAGCTATAATCTTGTTGCTCCATTACTTCTTGCTTCTAGTGGTATTCTGGTATTGATATAGCTATAATATCGTTGTTCCATTACTTATTCCTAAATATTTCTTTTCTACATAATATAATTTATCTGGTATATTGCAGATAATCTGGAGGGTACCTATGTAGGGGTTGATGGGGACCTAAATCAGGTATCCAGTACTAGCCTTGGTGTAGTGAAAGTAAAGGTGGTGGAAGGAGGTTCCTTGATCAAGGAGAATGCGAAGCAGTCCTTACCTTATTTTACAATATAACCTTCTTTTGCAGGGTTGGTTAAGGTTTCAATTTCGATCACCTGACGTTTTTTTAAAAATACTGAGGGAGTTTTGGTTTTTGGATAGTTCCTATCTATCTTTAAAACATTGGTACCCTCTTTTCAACTCCAAGATGAAAGTTATGGAGAAGAACCCAATGTGGGTGAAGCTCCCTGGTTTACCCATGGAGTGGTGGTCTATTCATGGGCTTAAGGTGATAGGGGATATAGTTGGACATAATCTTCTGGTAGATGAATCCTTTGTGAGAGTATGTGCTCAAAAGGTGGCTAGATTATTGGTGGAGGTGGATATGTGTAGTTGACTTTTTGAGTAATTTGAGTTAGTAAATGGTAGTAATAGTTCCACCCAAACCCTATATTACCTCAATATCCCTTTTGGGTGCTTCAAATGTCCCCAACTAGTGAATATTCATAATGATTGCGACCTTCCATTTTAGAAGAAGATTTGGAAAAGGGTTGGTGCTAAGGTATTGCACGGTGAAAAATAATTTTCTCTATATTTTATGGGGAAACCCTTGAACACTAAAATTCCCTCCTCAAAGCCCTTAGAGGTGTGTCAACATATTGAAAAAAATCATGGGGAGGCACATAACAAATATCCTGATATACTCATGGGATATGTATCAATTCCATTGATCGTGGAGCCACAACTGATACCAGATATGGTGGTGGAAGTTCAGAGATTAATTTTTTTGGTAGGTGCAAACATTCATCTGAGGGGGAGTTTTCTCTTGGATTCCTAGGAAGACATTCCTATTTTTCCTTGTAAGTTATCCCCTTTTAATCAATCAAAATTGGATCATGTTTCTCAGTCCTTGGTTATAGGTGGAGTTGAGCTTTCTTCTCTCCTTTCTTTGGTAGGGGTTATGTCTGGAAGGGTATCTCCTTTAGTGCATCATTTATTCATTCTGAGGGGAGAGAGGAAGTGATGGGGGAGAATCTAAAGTCATCTAAATCTAATATAAATGACTAAGAAAGAATCCATTGTGAAGATAACTCTCTAGGGGGATCTAAATACAAAGGGGGGATAATTATAATCGAYGTCCTAAGAAAGGTATTTCTGACTCCCCGCTTGTCTCTGGGGGTTTGGGTGTTGTTGTCTCCAAGTATTTATCCTCTCTTTTGGTGGGTTGGTTTTTGACTATTAGGTTATCCCAAGTTCAAGCAGCTAAAGAAATCAATCAAGGGAAACAAAAAATTCTTGTAGGATTCCTTAGAACAAGTCATTCCCATGTGAGATGTTCTCAATGAAAATTCTCTCGATTAACATTAGAGGGATCGGGCCCAAGCCAAAAATTTGTCCTTGCATTGGTTGGTGAAAAAATAGAGTGTATATGTGGTCTTGGTATAGGAAATGATGGGCAAGGGGGAGGTGATTATTCCTACCCTTACAAAATTATTTCCTATGTGGGAATTTTTTTCTCTCGATTTGGAGGGTTTGTCTAGTGGAGTGATCGTTGGATGGAAATAGATGATGGTGTTAACAAACTCTTTTGTGTTTAAGTCTATTTAGTGTACATAGTTTATCCACAAAGAATTGGATATTATGTTATTGGTCCTAAATATATATGGTTTGTATGATGGGAGACAAAAATTTTGGAGTAATTTATTTTCTTCCTCACTTGCAACATCCCATAATGTTATCATCGGGGGGGATATGAATTTTACTACTAGTTGTAGAGAGGTTTATGGGAAATTGGATTGAATGGATGTATTGGATGATTTTTTCATGAATTCATTTGATAGAGAAGGTGTAATCGACTTGGAACATATTGAAATTAATCCTACCTATAGAAAAAATCAACTAGGGGATGAGGGCGTGTCAAAAAGTGTGAACTAATTTTTGGCGCACTCAGACATTGTTCATAGGAGTGATAGGTTAAGATGATGGGTCAAGCATACTTGATGTTTCAACCATTTCCTGATTTTCCTAAATATTGGAAGACCTAATATGAATCCAAGTGCCTATTTTAAATTCAATCCATCCTGGGTCAAGGAGGAAGAGTTTTTTACTTTGGTTAAACAAGGATGGGTTCCCTTTGCTCCATTGGATTAGGAATTGGCTTCAATGTAGTTTGTGGAGTCACTCAATATAATACAAAATAAGTCAATTGAGTGGGTTGGGGAATGTCGAAAATCAAGGGATAAGGATTTAAAAGAGATCAATAAGTCGATAAACAACTTGCTGATGGGATCTCTTGGTTGTCTATTGTGTGTGGAGGACCTTGAGAAGTTCATGTTTCTAGAAGGAAGAAAGTCTAAGATGCTACTGGATGAGGTGATGGAATGGTGCATTAATATCCACACAACATGTGTAGAGGATGGTGAGTATAACACAAAGTTATTTCACCACTTTTCTAGCTATAAAAAAAAATATGATCTAGGAATTAAGAATGAGAAGGGTTGCAAGGTGTAAAAATTCAAGGATTTCATGGACCTGGGAGTTCATTTTTTTGGGAGCATTTTTCAAGAATCTAATCAGGTAAAATTGGAATATATTCTTAAGGTGGTCTCCTCTTTTCCTTGAATTATTGAAGAAGAGGAAAACAATTGTTTCGTCTAGTTGATTACCTAGGAAGAGCTTATGGAGGTAATGGATTCTTTTAAAAAGGACTAAAGTCTAGGACCTGATGGGTGGTGTTAGGACCACGCTATGCACCTTTTTGCCTATACCTTTTGTCATTATTATACCCTTCATCACTAGTATTTAGACTCACATTATCACCTCACCTGATCATTCCAAGGTATACAACGTCCTTTCTCATTATTA
>JASDQU010319193.1:14493-24968 GCA_032191745.1 Picea mariana
CATGGATAATTCCCCCAACTTGGACCCCTCTCTCTTGTGGAATCATATCCCCCTCATTATTCTTCATCCTTTTTGTATCACAACCAATGATTATTACCTTTGTTAATTAATTCAATGTACATAATATGCAATTCAGCCCCCGACCATATTAAAATCAATACATGTTATTCGCCCCAACACATCTGTTCACCAAGCTAATTCACATTTATATAATTACATTATAATTTGTGGGGATTAATACTAGGGATGTTACATGGTTTATAAGGATTATGAGTTATACATGTCAACGAAGGTGTATAAATGATATAAGTGATAATAGTTATAAGGGTTATGAGGTAAGGGTTTATGATCAATGGTAGGAATTGGAGGTTATAAAAGTTAGTAGATAAAGAAGTTAGGGGTTAATAATGCATTAACAATAAGATATCATAGGGGCTACGTGATATACTTGCTTGAAGTGAATATCAACCTTTGGATTTAAGAGTTATATGGGCTATGTTTTAAGGTTTAAACGAGATAAGATTTATACATGTTTTAAGTTAAGGTTTGTAGGGTTTAGGAAAAATGGGTCACTGGTTATACATTTTAGGTTTTAGAAGGATTAATGGATATAAGAAATATGGCTATGGTGGTTATTGAGATTAGGGGTTAAAGAATATAAGATTAATATTTATATGTATTATGAGTTATAGATAATAAATATTAGATATATATTATAGGAGTTATGGGTTATGTATGATAATGGTTATATGTTTTTCTGGGTTATTCTAATTAAATGGGATCGTGCTTTGTAGTTAAGGGTTATATATTATATTGGTTATGAATTATAGGATTTATGTCTTATATTAGTTAGGGATGTGGTGTTAATCAGGAGGGGTTACAGGTTTATAGGGGTGACATCGATTAGGGGATATAAGGATTATAGTGGTTACGAGTTATAATGGTTATACTTAAAATAATCAAGGATATATAAATTAGGATTTGTGGGTGATGTCAATTTTAGGGTTGAATATTTATATGCTTGTAAGGGTTTCACAAGGTTAGGTTTATACAAATAAAGGATTTTAATTATTGATGGGTAAGGATTATAGGGTTTAGTAGTTAATCATGAATTATGGGTTATAAGATTTAAGAGTTTTGCAGTTAAGAGGTTAAAACTTAAATGGATTTCTAATAAATAATTTAGGGTTACAAGATTTTGTGGTTTAGACATAAAGCCATTTGTATTTAAAGGTTAAAGAGGAGAGGGATGGCTGGGGTTATAAGAATTAGAGATTATAAAGTTTATGGGTTATAGTTTAGAGGTTGCATTATAAGGCTTGTGAGTTATACATGTCAAGGGTTGTGAGTTATACATGTCAAGGGAGGTGTATAGATGATGGAAGTGATAAGTGTTATAATGGTTATGAGGTAAGGGTTTGTGATAAAGGATAGTAATTGGTGGTTATGAAAGTTAGTAGATAAATAGGTTAGGGATTAATAATTCCATAACAATAAGATATCATAAGGGTTACATGATATAGGTGCTTGAAGTTATGAATACCAATCTTTGGATTTACGAGTTATATGGGCTATGTGTTATGGGTTAGACCCAATATTATTTATACATGTTTTCAGTTAAGGTTTGTAGGGGTTAGGAAAAATGGGTTAGTGGTTATATATTTTAGGTTTTAGAAGGATAAATGGATATAAGAAGTATGACTATAGTGGTTATTGATATTAGAGCTCAACAAATATAAGTTTGATGTTTATATGTATTATGAGTTATCGATAATAAATATTATGGGGTTAGGTATGGTAATGTTTATATGTTTTTCCAGGTTATTCTAATTAAATGGGATCATGTTTAGTAGTTAAGGGTTAGATATATATTGGCTATGACATTATAGGGTTTATGTCTCATTAGCTAGGGATGTGGTTTTATGAGTGAGAGGTTATATGTTTATAGGGGTTACATCGATTAGGGGATATAAGGATTATAGTGGTTATGAGTTATAAGTGTTAGAAATTAAAATAAATAGGGATATAAAGATTAGGATTTGGGGGTGATGTGTGTTTTAGGGTTCAATTTGTAAGGGTTTTGAAAGGTTAGGTTTATACAAATAAAGGATTTTTATTGTTGATGGATACAAATTATAGGGTTTAGTAGTTAATCGTTAATTATTATTTAGAGTTGGTGTTATGGTTATAGGGCTTAAGATTATAATTGTTCATGGTTAGGATTATGAGATTATACTAGTTAATCGATACAAGGATTAAGAATTATTATTTATTAGGGGATATTTTCATGGGGGTTATAGGGATTTAATATTTTATAGGTTATTAATGATATCCAGTAAGGATTAAGTTTAAAGGAGTAAGACATTAGTGGTTATTTAACCTAAGATTTAATGGATTAAGGGTCGAGGTTAATGGTCTTAGGAATTATAGAGGTTATAAGTTTTAGGTTTTGATGCTTATAATAATTATGTCTTAGGGGTTAGTAATTATAAACAATATAAAATTGATATGATAGTGGTTATAAGAGTTAGGGTCTATAAGTGTTTTAAGGATTAGTTATTGGTATTTATAGGGTTTAGGTATTAAAGAGGAAAAGGGTAAGAAATTACAAGGAAATATAGGGTTAGTCAATAACGGTAATGAATGTAAGGGATCGATAAGTTTAGAGATAAAGAGTTAGGGGAAATCATTTATAGGTGAAAATATTCAATGGTGTATCAATTCCATTTGTGAGTGATTAAATGAGTTAGTAGTTATAGGTGTTCGTGGTCATACATGTTAAAGGTTAAGTGCCAACAATTATGGGTAATATGGGTTAAAGACTAACGGTTAGGGATAAGGTTTTATTAAGTTTGGTGATCAAAGGGGATAGATTTTATAATTTTATGGCTTAACTTTTATTATAGTTAATGGTTATAATAATTTAAGGTTCAAGCTAATGCATATTGTATGGTATAGAGTTATAAGGTATTAGGAGATCAAGGTTATAGGTAAAAGGTCATAGAAATGATGGAATAGGGGCGTGCTAGCGGGGACAATCCCCCTATTACTATATTGGGTCAGAGTATAGGGAGATAATTGATCTCCCTTAAAATACAATTATATCTCTAAACTACCCCAAACAATCTGAACTTAAAAGACAAGAGAAGCAAAAGAGAATGTACCTTAGGTCCTTTCGACTAGTGTTGACCTCCTTCACCTTTGTAGTTTCTTAGACTGCTGGTCTCCTCCCAAAGCTGACCTGCAGACAATTTAGACAACACAGCTACAAGATATTCTATCTCTAATTATTAATGTTAGGGTTCAGATACAAATGTAAATTCACTAATCAATTAAGCACATAAACACAATATTTGGGATAGAAACATAACTCTTTTATTCAGATGTGAAGATTACAAAAGTTACAATCTTCTGGTTAGTAGACGCTCCATGAACCTGGTCTAGGCTCCTCTTACTACTGCTCCAAGTGCATCCTTCTTGTAGTACCTCTCACAATCAAATGATTTCCTTGAGAAATAGGGAAGGGATTGTATAGAGAGAGGGATGGAGGGAGAATGCTGAGGCCAAATCTCAGAAAGGGATGCAAAGCTTGGGATGAAAGGGGAAGGGATTTTGGAAGAGTTTCTCTGTTCTAATGCTTGATGTTGGAATGGGACCCCGATACCTCCTTTTATATGAAAAAAGGATAGTTATTCGGTTTGGGGACGAGCTACAATGGGTGAATTGGTTGGGAAACCCTCGGTAGCCTGTAAACTCCGATAGATTCTTTGCAGCTTTTTATTTTTTGCAACTTTTGGAGGTCAACACAGGCTGTTTAATATGCAACTAGTGTATGTACGTGTGTTTTATAGTATGCAACTAGTGTATGTATGCGGGCAATAGTGCAGCAGGGCGCATACATGCTCCAAAAAATGGTTTTTTAAAGAGATATCCTCAACAGTAATTTGGCAAATTGTGCAAGTAGAAAATCCAATGCCATGTATGCATAGGTAGGGCATTTTAGGGCTATAACAGATTCCCCCTAATGTGTGAGGTCAGAAGAGAAACTGATGGCCAAAATAAATTACAATATCGTTACCAGTGGGAAGGTACAGAGTTGAGTGAGATCGAGACCAGAGTTCCAGAGGTCTCTATCTGCAAAACAATAATAATATCTCCGAGGCGGGCATACCCATGCTCAGGATGAACTAATCATGGATGCCAATCAAGTACACTGGAGATCCATGTCATAGAAATGTCTATATAAAGTGTTGTCGCGAGCAATACACAATGAATATACATCTCAAAATCACTCGATGATATTCAAATACAATACAATATGAATCTTTAAGAAGCATCAACACCTGTGGCTGGAGATGAGGACTTCATAGCTCGAGAAAAAAGTTCAATATATTCAACAGCTCATGTAGGAGTACAATAGGATTGTAAGACTCACTACTCTAAGGTCTTCAACATACTGTCAGGGAAAGACTGGAGGATCTTGATCATCAGGCACATAACTTCGTCGATTTTGAATCTAGATTTGACTGGACTCATGAAAGTCAAGAGACAAACTGTAGAATGGACGACTCAGGTTGGATAAAACTTCCCTTGGAAAAAATCACGAAAGATGATCCTCAATAAGCATAATATTGACATAAGTATGTGATGCAGGAGGCACCACAAACTCTCCATATGTTTGGAAGAGTAACCAAACGAAGGAGGACACAACTATATGTAGCGAGAAAAACTTCTTAAGGTCATACTAGATCCTAATGCTTGGCAAACAAATGGAAGGATGTGCTTTGTCCAAGGACAACTATCTTTTTGTCGAAAAAAAAAATTTGATATATCCCATCCCCTCTTTTTGGAATATTTGATTTTTTTACCTTTTTCAAATTTTTAACAAGCATGAAAAAGACTAAAAGAATGCTACGTTACAAAGGAGAAATGAGTTTCACGAACAAGAAAACTGGTTCTAAGAGAATGGAACATACTGATGCTTAGGGCAAGGGGACATGTGCAGGGTAAGGACACTCATGGAAAATTCCTCCATGGGTCAAGGTGTTAGATCGCAAAGGAAAAAAGTGTTGCAAGGCTTGTGTATAAGGAATGTTTTAAAGGCTCAAATGCGAGCAACATGGAGCTGGCACTAGTCCAAAGATGCAAAGATGAAACCCGCAATGCGATTAAGCATGTAACACAACACGACTCCTTCCATGTAACTTTGTACTAGCCTAGAGAAGGTAAGCTCGGTGGTTTTTTCACGTTTAGAGAGTCTGAAAAAACAATAAAAGAAGACATCGGGGAGTTGCTTTTTCACAATTAGTGTTGTTGGTTTGAAAAAGGGTTAAACTTATACCGAAAAGACATCCCTTCAATACCATTTTAACAGTGTGATCGAGACAAGATCACTCAATGATATTTTGAATTTTAAGGAGTCTGATAAGAGCTTAACTATGGACTCACAACCTTTTTCTAGGTTTAGTCTCCTTAGACCGAAAAAGTATAAAATATAACTGAGGAGAACTCTCGCGACGAGACAAGTCTCTCGAGGCGTACCTTTTTTTGAAATAATTTATTGGCTGGAAAAAGGGTTAAACTCATGTTGAATATATGTTCTTTCTGGACCAATTAACGAGTGTGAAAGGAACAAGTTGATGCGATGATATTTTCATATTTAGGGTTAGATGTATATTGGTTATGGATTATAGGGTTTATGTCTCATTAGCTAGGGATGTGGTTTTAAGCGTGAGAGGTTATATGTTTATAGGGGTTTATAATGGTTATGAGTTATAAGGGTTAGAACTTAAAAAAATAGGGATATATAGATTAGGATTTGGGGGTGATGTGTGTTTTAGGGTTCAACTTGTAAGGGTTTCACAAGGTTAGGTTTATACAAATAAAGGATTTTAATTATTTATGGATAATGATTATAGGGTTTAATAGTTAATTGTTAATTATTATTTAGAGTTGGTGTTATGATTATAGGGATTAAGATTATAATTGTTCATGGTTAAGATTATGATATTATATAGGTTAGTGGATACAAGGATTAAGAATTATTATGGATTAGGGGCTATTTGTTATGGGGGTTATAGGGGTTTGATCTTTTATAGGTTATTAATGTTATCCATTAAGGATTAAGTTTATAGGAGTAATACATTAGTGATTATTTAAGCTAAGATTCCATGGATTAAGGGTCGAGGTTAATGGTCTTAAGAATGATAGAGTTTATAAGTTTTAGATTTTGATGGTTATAATAATTAGGTCTTAGGGGTTAGTAATTATGAACAATATAAAATTGATATGATAGTGGTTATAGGAGTTAGGGTTTATAAGTGTTTTAAGGATTAGTTAATGGGAATTATAGGGTTTAATTATTATAGAGGAAAATGGTAATGCGTTAAAAGGGAATATGGGGTTAGTCAATAATAGTAATGAAGGTAAGGGATCAATAAGTTTAGAGATAAAAAGTTAGGGGAAATCATTTATAGGTGACAATATTTAACAGTGTATTGATTCCATGTGTGAGTGATTAAATGAGTTAGAAGTTATAGGTGTTTGTGGTCATACATGTTAAAGATTAAGTGTTAATGATTATGGGTAATATGGGTTAAAGCCTAAGTGTTAGGGATAAAGGTTTATTAAGGTTGGTGATCAAAGGGGATAAATTTCATAATTTTTAAGTCTTAGCTATTATTATAGTTAATAGTTATAATAATTTAAGGTTCAAACTAATATGGATTGTATGGCATAGAGTTACACTATATTATGAGATCAAGGTTATAGGTAAAGGGTCATAGAAATGATGGAATATGGGTGATAATATATTTTTATAAGGATTATAAGTGTTATATGATGCATGAATTGGGGGACAGGGGTTAAAGAGGGTACAACACATACTGGATAAGGGTTGATGGTTAGTCCTTATAAGAGCTATGCATTATTAGGATTAGTTGACATAGTAGACATTGAAATTATTGCTTCATGATTATAGGTGTTAAAAATCTTAGATAATATATTATTGGAGGGAAAAAGGGTTATGACTATATGGATTACATTATTAGGATATATTTGCATTAGGGTTAGGGGTTATAATGGAAAGGGGTTATTGATATTAGATGTTAAAGCTTATATGGGTTAAGTATTTTTTTTTAATTTTATGTGTTGGGTTTTATATGCATTAGGATTTCTAGCTTAAAATGAACGTTAAAATATTTAGAGTCTAGGGGTTAGAAATTATAAGGTATCATGGTTGTTTGTGTGTAAGGGTTAATGTTTATAGGGGGGAATTTGTCAATATTGATGGTTATAACATCGAGTTGATAACAATTAGGGTGAAAAAGGTACAATTATGGTTTATAAGGGTTATAGGGGTTAGGCGATATAATGTTATGGGTAGGGGCTAACTAGTTGAGGGATATGAGCTAGAAGTGTTATAATGATCAAGGGTTACTTCGCTTATGAATTACAGGGATTAATGGGTGTATAAATTATGGGTTATAAGGATATATGTGTTCATGATTAGGGGTGGTAGGGATTGCATGGTCTAGGTTTTATATCGATTAGGGTTTATAAAGATTAAATATTAATGATTAATGTTTATAGGGATTAGAGATTAAGGGTTATATCAATAAAGTATTAGGGATTATATGGATAAGAATTTATAATGGTTGGCATTAGGTGTTATGATTTATAAGATTTATAGGGGTTATATTTTAAATATTATATGGGTTATAGGGTTTTATGGTTAAAGGATAATGTGATTAGGAGTAAAAGAGGGTGATTTAAGGATGGCTAGGGTTATAAGGATTAGGGGTTATGAGAATTAGTGGGTATGGGGTTATAGAGGATATGGGCTATTTGGGCTAGGTGCCCAGGGGAATGTGGGTGAAAGGATTTAGGAGTTTTGCATTTAAGAGGTTAACACTTAAAGGGATTTGTAATAAATAATTAAAGGTTACAACATTTTGTGGTTTAGATATAAAGCCATTGGTATTTAAAGGTTAAAGAGGAGAGGGATGGATAGGGTTATGTTGACGGGTCTTAAATCACTCGAGAACAATAAGGGGTTCTCCCTGGTAAGAAGTCCCAATTTGTCCCCTCACCGTTTGGAATAGGGAACCCATCCGGATTTTGGCCCAGATGCCATTGTTGTTTCGGTTCTACCAGTTGTGGCCTAGTCCACCCATTATTATTTTGGGGTTTTTGGGCCAGTTACGGTCCATTTTACCGATGAGGATGAATGCAATACAAAGATGTAGATGAAGACTATGTAAATGTAAGTGTCTAATCTACTTCTAGTATACCCTATCTTAACTAGGAGCAAATTAATGTAAGTGAATGAGATGTGACATGAAACTAACTCTACCAATAGCTTCACCCAAATATTTGAAATGAATAAATAAAGTTAGATAACACATGCACATGAATATATAACCAGAATAGTCTAAGTCACTATATCACATACATTGACAACTCATATGCTCAGGACATCCAGAATAATGAAGAATAAGAAAAACTGCAAGAAAACACATATTGCGTCAGAATAGTCCATAAACAAACATGCTCTTACAACCCATGTGAACAACAAACATTCTACTTGAAATAGTTCGTAGTAGAACAACAACAACTACGAGTCCTTCTCTCTATCAAAAGTTGGACCTGAGGGCTTCTTTGTATTAACAGTTTCAACAATAGTACATGAAAACTCTAAGGAAAGCTCTCTAATTTTAGTTGACATTGTATTCCCAAAATAATTTAGAAGTGTACAATGTTTGAAGAGCCAAAAGCCCCTTCTTTTGATAAAATTATGGTATTTATAGGGGTTCAACATGACTCTTGACCTTTCGTCTACCCTAATGACCTTTCATTTCCCAACATTATGTGTTTATTCCCTTTGTGATGATGAGAGACAAAGACAACAATTACAATTCAAATTTTCCTTCTAGAAATGGTGGGCCAATATAGATTTCGGTCGTACGTGCTTTGCACACCATGAAGGCTGGTTTGGACATGGGAACATGTTCATTATCCAAATTTGACATTCGATCGTCATATTGGCTTGAAACATTTTGTTTCCTTCTTTGAATTTGTTTCCAGCAAACCCTAGTTGAGTGTAATTGACAAAGTTCTTGTCAAGTTATGGATGCACTTCAAAAGAATTGCCTTCAACTTCACTGATGGATCAAAAGATTTCCCCTCAACTTCATCGATCTCATTTAGGGAACTTTCAATTAACTTAGCCGAGTGCATCGAAGCACTTTCTATCAACTTTGCTGATGAATCATGTTTCGTTGAAGTTCATGTTAACTTTACTGATGGAGTTCATGACAATATCTCTTAAAACCTCCGATGAGATTTGGCACAATTCCGGTCATCTCTGTCGATTTTCACTTAATAATGGTTTCATCGTTTGAAACTTAACCCTTAGTTACGATAAGTTCTTTTCCCCGCTTGTTATGTATTTTAAAGAAAATTTAAATTTAAACATTTTAAATTTAAATTATTATAAATTCAAATACATAAAAGTTAAAAAACTTAATTCAAATGATTGTCGTGGAAAAATTAGTTCTAACATACCGAACTTAAGAACCTTTTGTGTAAGACAAACATTTTTTCCAAATCGATATCATGTGGAGGACTTAGGGTATAAACATCATGAAAACATCATCAATAGAATTGTTAAAACTTCATAACTTGATCATACGAAGCTGGATTGGAGTACCGTATTTTGTGCTGTGAAGAATGCATAGAGGCGCTCTTGGTGATCCAACTAACCATGCCATACCACATCTCATCTGCGTAATGACCGATGTGGCCAGTTCAGGCGAGAAACCCTAGGTGATCCATTCTGGTGCTTCTCGGCATCAAATTTTGATTCAGTGAGTTGCATTGGAATCACAATGGAAAGAATCATATGACTCCTATTTCGGGGGTGAAAATTTCACTTTGACAGACATGGAAAATTGAGCTCAAAGGCATTTTTTTAATGAAAGTTTGGGTTCTGCTTTCGCTACTACTTTGCCCAAATTTAATTCAGTCAACTCTTGTGTCATCTATGATGTATAGGGACATAATTTATCCATTAGTGTTGCAATGATGCATCAATAACATGAAATTATACATCTGCCAAAACATCCAACTAACGTTTGAAGAACTTAAGACTATGTAAGAGTTGGGAGGATTAAATTTCTTCTGAAGTGTGTTTCAGAACTATCTCAAGACCAATAGGTGTTGTGGTTAACCCATATGATGTAGGCGATGTGTTAAAAATGAATATTTAGTCATAACATCAAGAAACAAAAAACAAACAAGTTAAAACCATGTGCATGAAGAAAGCCACCTGGCACTCTACAAACTTGATTACGATTGCAATGTGAATTGGATTAGGTGAGGTGGGAAATCAATGACCAACTGTCTAGATATGCATGGAGAGTTTAGTCATTGGGAATGTGAGGATATTGATTGATGAATGTAATAAGAAGTATTCG
>JASDQU010319194.1:0-13182 GCA_032191745.1 Picea mariana
GTGTGATTTCAATTTCTGCAAGTGTTATTTCAATTCTTGAAAGATTGATTTCAATTTCTGCAAGCATGATTCAATTCCTACAAGTGTGATTTCAATTTCACATGTGTGAATTTCCTGCCCTCCAAGTGTGATATTTACTTCTCTGCAAATTAGGAAATAATTTATTTTGATCACTTAATTAAGTATATTGAACCCTTGATTTGTGACATTCAAATTACTACTACCCCTTAGAAAAACATCACTACATCTTGCATATATAGTGCATGACAGTTCGTACGTAATATATGACCTCAGATTGATAAATAAATGTAAACTTTTTGGTTGCTTGATAATTAATTAGAAAGTAATTGAAAAGTTTGTCACTATTCTAGTTGAATATCTATGGTAGTTTATGGATCATATTAGTATCAAGGAAGATTTATTTTGAGTATCTGTGGGAAGTTTCAGGATTCAATAATTAGCTTAAGAAGAAATTCGCAGAACCTTATCCATGGAGGATGGGTTTTTTCACAACAGTCCTCAAGGTATAGCAAAAGAGATAATTTTTAGGATAGAAGAGAAATTTTCTGATGTCTCTCACAATATGGCCCTCCTCATGGGGGATCTAGAAAAAAATTTTGGATTGTTTAAGGATATTTTATTCTTTAACTCAGATATTGTATTAGAGGGGAAAGTGGGAGATAATGAAGACTCAAAAAAGGAGTAAAGGAACACGCCTGAGAAAGAGCATCCAAGTTCTAGTTCCAGTACCCCTTCAAAGTATTTATTAAAAATGGAAGTGAAATTGGATATCAAGCCATACAATGGTGAGATCGATGTAGCAAATTTGAATCATTGGTTGCATCAATTAGAGGTCTATTTTCATGTTCACAATATAGATGAGGAGTAGAATATTTCATTTTTCAAAATGAAATTAGAGGGACATGCATTAACCTGGTGGGAAAGCCACATGGACACATTTATGCTAGAGGGTGATCCACTAGTAACTAAGTTGGATGATTTCAAAACCATCATTAGATCCAAATTCTACCCTCTTGGGTATGTAGAGGAATAATGTATCCATTAAAATTACTTCAGGAAAAGGCAAGGGAAAGGTCTGTAGGAGTACACCATCGAATTCAAAAACATGGCTATCATGATGGGAATATTTCCAAGAACCTATATGTAATCCTAAAGTATATGGGGGTCTACATAGTCATTTTCAAAAGAAAGTGATACTCTTAAAGCCCAAGACGATTTATAAGGAATGTCTACAAGCATAGTATCTAGAAAATATAAGCCAGAAGAAAGGACAACCAAGTGGTTCAAACAATAAAGAGCACTAATATGATTTCAAGGAGGGTAAGAAGAAGTGGAAATGGAAAGACCAAAAGATGATATCCACTACACATTAGTGCAAGGATCCAAGTAATGCTTATAACCATTGTAATATCAATGGTCACACTAAAGAAAAGTGTTGGAAATTACATCCTGAGTTGAATCTCTATTTTTCGTTCCTGATTCCAAATGCTTCCCATACTTCTATTTAGTATAACATAAACTCCCTAATAAATATAAGAATTATTCCAAGAAGAAGAACCTTCGGTATCCATGGATTAAATAAATCAAGTAGAGAGTAGCTCATATGTGGATGAGAATAATTCCTACACTTCATTGTAGAAGGAGGTGAATCTAAGTATCCTTCATCTCAAGGAAGAGAAGGAGTTGAAAAAACTCTTCCATATCAATATCTGGGTCAATAAAACCACTATATATGCTATATTCAATTCCATTTCATAGGTCAATCTCATAGCATTTGATCTGGTCAACATGCTTGGGTTGGAGGTTCATGGTCATCCTATCCCATATCCATTAGGGTGGGTAAACAAGGATGCATAGATCAAGGTCAAAAAAGAGTGTAAGATCAAATTTGTTGCAAGTGCATATTTTATTGATGAAGTACAGTTAGATGTAGTACCCCATTGGCATGTTTGGACTAGTGTTTGGAATCCCCTACATGTATACGAGAGATGAAATCTTCATGAGGAGAGAAAACCAGTACTACTTGATCAAGTATGGGAATTATTTCATCATGAATGCACATAAAGGTAAATTGAATATCTCATTGGCATGTGCCAACCAATCCAAAATGTTTATTATTTTAAGAAATATTTTTTTAGTTTCTTATGAGAGAATCAACTAGGTGATGATTGGTAAGAGAAAAGGAATCCCTAGAGGGATGTACTAAAGAGAAAAAACATCACTTGCAGGGGTTTATATAGGAATATAAATTGTTGTTCCAGGAGCCTAAATGGATACCACCTAAGAGGGAAGTGGAGCATGAGATACAGTTGTTTCTTGACTCCCCATTACCCAATATTGGGTTATATAGAAACATTTTTTTGGAAGTAGATGAAGTGAAGAAATAATTTCAACATCTAATAGAGTAGGGAGTAATTTGACCAATAACCTCACTTTGTGGGTCACCTACTATCATAGTACCCAAAAAGAATGGGACTTGGTGGATTTTCATTGACTACAGAGCTTCAAACGTGATTACACTAAAAAATTGATACCCTCTAACTAGGATCGATGATTCTCTATATCTTGCAACATGTCAAGTACTTCACCTAGTTGGATCTCAAATCGATATACCACCATGTATGTGCCAAATAATAAGACACCTAGAAAACCACCTTTAAGACAATGAAAGGTTTGTATGAATGGCTGGTCAATCCATTTTTTTTATGTAATGCATTAGCTACATTAATGATATCGATGAATGGTGTATTCCACCCATATTTAGATTCATTTGTTATAGTGTACTTGGATGATATATTGGTTTATGTCTCTACATGGGAGGATCACATCTCACATCTCATGCAGGTGTTAGAGACTCTGAAAAGAACCAACTGTTGGCTAACCTCAAGAAATGTGAGTTTCTCAGCAACCATAGGCATGTTTTGGGTATGTGATCGATGGATGAGGGGAGATCAAGATAAATCTCGTAAATATGGAAGCCAACATAAAATGGCCAGTTCCTACTAATGTCACTGAATTTAGAAGTTTTTTTTTTGGATAAAAAAGTATGTACAAAATATCGTAGCATCCTTTTCAGTGGTAGTTGCACCACTCCATGCCATAACATTGAGCGGTAAGAGTTTCCAGTGGAGAAAGAATTAGTAGAAATATTTTGATGAGCTGAAATGAAATATTATTAAAGCATTATTTATAGAATTTCCTAACTTGCAGAAGCCTTTTGAAGTGGAGACATATGCAAATGGGCATGCTATGAGAACATTTTTTATGCAAGTAGGTAAGCCTATATGCTATCATTTTGAAATGTTTCATGGGGGAGTCTTAAACTACCCTACCTATGATAATGAACTCTATACCCTGATTCAAGTCGTTAAGAAGTGGAAGCACTATATGATGGGAAAGGAAACCATTATCCACATAGATCACCAACCACTACAGTATTTCTAGGCCCAGAGTAAGCTTCAACAAACCAAACATTACAAGTGGATGGGGTTTTGAAGCAATTTCATCTGGTCATGAAGTATAAGAAGGAAAGCACTAATAAGTTGGAAAACMTRATTTCAAGGCCACCCACATACAATATTATATATTTTGGAACTCTTGTGCACATGGATCCTTTTACCCATGATGCATGCAAAGAGGCATGCATAGAAGATGTGGACTTCAAGGTGTGTTTCAGTAGCTACAAGGCTAAATTAAAGTAGAATAAGGTGATAGTAAGGATGAATACCATATGCAAAATGGGTTACTGTACAATATAGACAAGCTTTATGTTCCTAAAGGTGAAATATTGTATCTTATTAGAGAGGCTCACACTTCCAAAGTTGTAGGAACTTTTGGTACTGGGAGGATAATTTCTAACTTACAAAGGTATGTGTATTGACCTAGAATGAAATAATATGTAGCATGGTATGTTAGAGGATGAATAATTAGTCATACCATCAAGTCCATTAATATAAAATAGGTCTATACCATCCTTTACTTGTACCCACTCAACCTTCAGAAAGCGTTTCCATGGATTTTCTGGGAGGTTTACCAACAACTATGAAGTAAGGGACATGAATATTTATTTGTGTTAGTTGATAGGATCAATAATATTTTCATTATTATGCATTGTCAAAATAATATAAAAGCACAAGCATCGAAAAACATGTTCTTTGAAAAGGTCTGGTGCACTCTAGGATACCAAGGAGAATCATCTCATATAGGGATACCATATTTCTCAGTTCCTTTTGGACTACACTTTGGGAGAATATGGACACTAATTTGAGAGATCTACAAAACTCCATCCATATATAGATGGGAAAAAACAAGTATTCAATGGGAATTTAGTGCAACTTTTGAGTGGTTACAACAAGAAGCATCCAAAGAACTAGGATGAAAATCCAATCCGTTTTCATCACTCATACAATAGAGTAGTCCACACTTCTACGGGTAAGTCCCCTTTTGAAACTTTCTTTGGGTATTTTCCACCTTCTCCCTTGGATGTTGAACATGGAAAAAAGGGATGAGTGAGGGAACACATCACAGGAGAAGCATTAAAATAAGAGAAATTTGTTAAAAACATTAGATATATCCATTTGCATGTATAGGAGAGACTGAAGAAGTCACAATAAAAGTATAAGGGTAGAAATTATCAACATAGAACCAATAATTCATTCAAATTTGGAAGTATATATTGGTTACAGTTGACCAAGGAAATACTACATGATCCTATTAAGAATATCAAGGCTCTACGAAATGGACAATTTTAGGTATTGGAAAAGGTTGGAGATAATGGCTACAGACGTAGTCTACCCCCATACATGAGCATTTATTCATTAGTGAATGTGGATAATTTAAAAGTCTATGATCCTTCCATGTTGTATCAAGAGGAGGACAATGTCATACCTACCATAGAGGAATTAACACTAGATACTTAGGAAGATTTGGTAGAAGACACAATTTTGTAGAGCAAGTCCAAAAATACAAGATAGGGGCAACATGACCTTTGGAAGAATGGGTTTAAAGGACAACTTCCAGGAAAAGTAAAATGGTACTCCAAAGAAAATATAGAGGGAAAATTCCCTCACCTCATTTAGTAAATATTTTTGGGACCAAAATCCCCCCTAAATGGGGAGGTATGATATTGATTGGATCATCGTATAATTTTTTATATATATTGGTACTTTCTAGGTGGAAATATTGGAGGAATATGCTTGGGAGGACATTTTAGCATAGGTCCCGGTTTAAAAAAATGGGTCTGAAAGATTACAGAGAAGTTATGAAGCATTAAACAACATGTTTTGGTAAAAAAAAAACTCCCTAAATGTTGTCGACGATTTTCTACACACCAAGACCTTTCCAACTGTGCAAGAATCACCTCAATCGAAGCTCGTATGAAAAATTTATGCCTCCCACAAGTTGACCTTCCTTGTTGACCATCATGGTACGACTGGATGCCACATAGCCTCAATTACTAAAACATGTGGGGCTATCCACATGTTGATTTTCAAGAACATTTTAGAAGGTCCAAACCATATCACTAATTGAGGGTTGGGGAAGCCAAAACCCTAACCCTAAATGGATATCAAGATATTTTAAATACCAGACTGCTAAGAGGAGAAAGGGGTTCCATTATTTAGCATGGTACTTGTTCCATAGCTAAGAAAAAAAATCTAGTAGTATTTTTGAGAGAATAAGATGGGAGGAGGAAGATTTTGTGTTATCCTATCATACCACATTGTCATAGGAAACTCTAGAGTGATTTCCAATTCCTTTTTATTTTCATTTTGATGACTAAAGAAAAGAGAGAAGAGCATAGGGTAAATCTTGTATTCATTTGTGTTGATGGTGGTTTTTCACTTTCTTGTTCTTTTATTTTTGTATCTTAGTTATAGTAATAAGCTAGAGATAATAAATTTTAGATATAAGGAAATATACTTGCATAATAAATATTTCAACATATTATAAGATCTATTGTGACAAAATGTTATAGTGGAATATCCACAGTAGTTTACGGATCAATGGAGATATTATAGTAGCATAGTGACAATATGGCACCAAAGGATCAATCAAAATCACGATCAATGTGGAAAGGAAGTAGTTGGACCCCACGTTCACATTTCACTAGGATGTATGGATGCTCGTGCTTAGTACTAGTTGGCTAAATTTCTTAATAAATCATATTGTATGGATTTCTCCCATGTTCCAAGGAAAAAAAATTCGAAGGGAAATGGAATGTAGTGTACCTAGGGAGGTACCCAATGGGGATAATGATAGATAGTTGGCCGCATAGTGTGAAAGCAATAATTGTAAAAAGACTTACTAAAAGGTTCCTTCACTAGAAATTTCCTACGAGTTAGATAGAATTATATAAAGAAGTAGAATAAATGTAATGAGGTGTATTATTGATCTATGTAGAAATCAGTGGCCACCCACCTATTCCAACTGGCTCGAAACAATTTTCTGGAAACTTGCTATTTTTAGCAGTTTTTTGGGTCCCAAACTTCCAGGGCCATTTTGAGGGCCTAAACAAAGTTTTTTCACGATCGGGCACCAAAATGAAATCTAAAGGCACTCATTGATCCACCAAAATTACGCTCCTCATCGATACATTTCCAACAAGCTATTGTGCACCCCAAACAGAGATTGTATGCCAAAGTTATGCCCCCAAAATTGTTGGCTTTTCATCTTTTGGGGTTAGGGTTTTATATTTTCTTTATGTTAAAAAGGCCTTTGTAGCCTCATTGTAACATTTATCTTCTTTTGAATGAGCGTAGTCGTCACAACTCTTCCTAGAGATAAGTTGCCACCATTCTAGCGAGTCTTTCACTCTATATTTCTACAGTTTTGTACATTTCACTTATTAATAGAAATTATGTATTATTGTATCTCTGTGTTTATGGTTATATCTATAATATATCTCTATTATATTTCTTTATCATATCTCATCTCTCGTATTGTGCCAAAAATTACCTGGATCAGTGGTATCAGAGCAGGTTGCTCTTGATTGTTTTTCCTTGCATGTCCCCGACAAGGCCCAAGTATAGCAAGTTGGGTCTCAAGCTTGTCTCCCTTTAGTAAAACCATTCTCACATGACCAAGAAACCCTCCATGGAGGAAGAAAATAAAAATGACAGAGAAAAATATTCTATTAATATGTTTCTTGAGCAAGCTCTCACCCAACAGGGGGATGAAATGATGGATAATTTTTTAAACATCCATCAATGAATGTCGACAAAAACAAACACATATTCATCAAGAGGCAACTTTGGAGACACATCTCCTTTCAAGGTATAAGTTAATTTTGATATTCCCCTATCTGAAGGTCATATCGATGTGGATTCCCTAGAAAAATGGTTAAATCTGCTAGAGGGTTATTTCTTTGTTCACAATTTTTCCAATAGGGAAAAGCTCACCTTCACACTCCTTAAGGCTCTCCCCAATGTCAAACATTGGTGGGAAACTTACTGGGAGAAAAGTTCCACAGAGGATTCTAGAATATATGGGGTCAATCCCATCTGAGATTTTTTTGTGGATGTGGTCAAGGAACAATATTACCATGTTGGTAACTATGATGACCAATACATGAGATGGACCACACTACGACAAGAGAGGGGACAAACAATGTTGTATTTCATGAATATTTTTCATACCTTGCGCACCAATATGGGTATCAAAGACTTCAAGCGACATCTGGTTCTGAAATACTGCGGGGCTCTGCATAGGTACATCCAAACCAAAATGGATTTCCTAGACATCTCATCACTATGAGTTTCTTGTCCATATGCTGTCAAAATCAAGCATAAATTTAGGCACCAGAACAAATGAGAGTTTGGGTATGAAAATCCACAACAACCAAAGTATGTTAAAGATGACCTTAACAACCAGCCTTTAGAAAACTAGTCCAAGCCATAGGAAAAGAAGTGTAATGGAAAGACAAAGAAAAACAATGGAAAGTGGTGTGATTTCCACAAAATCCTCTAGCAAAAATTTGATGAATTCCGCTCAAAACAATCATTAGTGGCAGAGATCAAAGAAAAGGAGTTGAACCCTGGTTCAGAATAAGATTCAAAAAATAATGGGAGAAGACAGATGATATATCATCGATGCAGACCCCACTGTTACTATTGTGACTACAACAATTCAACTAGAAGAACCAGCAGATCCTGAAGAGGGGGGGAGAATTTTCCATTCACAGATTTGGGTGAAGTGGAGCCTGCTACATTTTTATTGTTGATAGCAGAAGCCAAAAGAACCTCATCTTAGCAAAGGTTGTCAAATAGATAGGATTGTCAACAACACCACACCCACAAAAATATAGCATCGAGTGGCTTTGCCAAGGATAAAATCTTTTTTAAGCCATCAGTGTTGATTGCCATACAACATCCATCCCTTCAAGGAGATGAGGTATTATGTGATTTTTCTCCACTAAATGTCTATGATGTTCTTTTTGGCCATCCATATATGTGGAAGCACCATGTTATTTATGAGTCTTGACTCTGTGTTGTCATTGTTACTCTAGGGGTCATCTCTACAAGATACCAGAAGTAATTCTGACTATAATCTCACCACAACAGTGCCCCAAGGTAATCTCTCATACTGTAAAATTCATCTCTTCACAATCTATTCAAGAGGTGAACAGAAGGACATTGCAACCACTACATCCTTGGCACAAGACCTTTATTTCCAATAGAAATAAAGTGCACAAGAGAAAGAGGATATTTTTTCTTCACCTATAGTGATACCTACACACTTCCCATTCAAGACAAGATACAACAGGTTGGTTGAGCATATTCAACCCTGCCAACAACAAGTTCGTGACATTCTTCAACAAGCTAAGCAGTGCCACTTCTCCAATAAGGCAAGCAACTCACCAAGATTCAGATTTAGCAAATGCTTTCCCCTCTCCCCGAGAACTCAACACAATTGAGACCATTACTGCCTAAGGAGGGAGGATTGATCCAAGTGGATATCAGTGGCCACACACCTATTCAAATTGGCTCAAAACAATGTTTTGGAAACTTACTATTTTTAGCATTTTTCCGAGTCCGAAACTTTTGGGGTCATTTTGAGGGCCTAAATGAAGTTTTTTCATGATCAGGCACCTCAATAATGGCCAAAGGATTTGAATGAGCCCCAAAAATGAATCTCCTTGTCCATACATTTACAATGAGCTATAGTGTGCCCCAAATGAAGATCGTATGCCAAAGTTACACCCCTGGGAAGTTGATACACAAACTACCCAAAATGGGGTCCAAAAAACTATTGTCTTTTCATCTTCTAGGGTTAGGGTTTCAAATTTTATTTATGTTAAAAAGGCCTTTGGAGCCTCATTGTAACATCAGTCTTCTTGTGAATGAGTGTAGTCGTCACATCTCTTCTCAAAGATAAGATGCCGCCATTCTGGTGAGCCTTTCACTCTGTATTTCTACAATTTTGTACATTTCACTCATTAATAGAAATTGTGTATTATTGTATCTTTGTGTGTATGGTTATATATATGATATCTCTGTTATATCTCTTTATTATATCTCCTCTCTCATTTTGTATCGAAAATAAACTGGATCAATTATGAAATATATTGTAATTGTAGTAATCTTTGCTTCTAGAGAGATTTACTTCCCTAAGTAATAATTAATGATGCCACTCTACCTCAAGGGTTTTATCTACATTATTCTGTGTTCATTCTTTTGTTGTATATTGTGTGCTTTTTTTATGTTATTATCAAGTTAACATATATCTTCTCTTTTCATATATATTGAGTAGACTACATCATATGCCAAGGAATAATCCTCAACATGCATGCCATATAAAATATGGTAATTCCATATAATAAAACTACCTTCATAAGAAGTGTGCCTCCTCTAGAACATATCTCATGGACAAGAATCCACCTATAGTAAGTTCTTCAAATGCTAATAACCCAAAAAAAATCTAGATACAACAAAGGAATAAGGTTTTATCATGCACCCCACGTCACATGAAGCGTACACATAACATAGGAAAACAACCTAAAAGTTAACAATCAATTTAAGGGTTGATCATATAAAACTCAGATATTCCTAAGAATCTAACAAAAGATAACAAATACATGGATAATTAAATCAAATTACCTTGAATTAAAGTAAAATGGATTTCCATATCCATAAAAATATTTTTATATTGAATTATTACAATCATATCCTTAATTATCAATTCCAGCAAATTATACCTTGTTATATCGGTCATCTAGGCATGGTATATAGCAATCGCTAGGTCGTTGACCAGCTATTAGTTCAGGTTTGACTCAAAAAAAATTGAGATTTATCAAAAGTATAACATTACAAACTTATTTTATTTATTTATTTTAATTAGTTTAAAGAATTTTTTCTAATGTTTGATTGGTGGTTCAAATGACCTTGCTATTGCAGAGTGACCCAAACTTTGCACTTCAATCTTAGTTTAAAGCATAGGTTTGCTTGGTAATTTTTCCCCAACTGAATAATGTTGGAAATAAAGTCTAGCATTACTTGTAAACAATAAATGTTTGTTTTTCAGTGCGATATTTATACTATGAGTTTACATTGATTTTCAATTTCCCTGACAGCTTGGTTGTTGTGGCCATTGTTTGAGTGGCAATGTCATGGTTGTTTGTTGAGTGGAAATGTGGCGGTCTCCATGCTAGACATGGGTATAACATGCAATTTATTGCTCTGCCTCAAATGTGAATGCACTCTCACCATTTAGAATGCCTATTAGTATAGTAGTAACTAATTCCTTCTCTGCATCTGTTGTGCTTCATTATCTTCATCCATTGTCTCTACATCCTTTGTTGTGCTTCATTCTCTACACCCATGTCTAGTTTCCAATCTAGTAGAGGCTAATTTGTTCGATATTACCTACTATGGAGGCCTCATCCATTGTTGTGCTTCATTATTTGTACCCATGTCTGGTTTCCAATCTAGCGAAGGCTAATTTTTTCTATATTCCCTACTATGGAGGCCTCATCTGTTGTCGTGCTTCATTCTCAGCACCCATGTCTGGTTTCCAATATGGCGGAGGCTAATTTGTTCTATATTCCCTACTATGGAGGCCTCGATGTGATGAGATGGAATTTCAAGAATAATATCGGTAACGAGAAACGAGATGAACTAGGCTTGGAGCTTGTGAATTGGCTTCAAGGTCAACCATGGTGGACGAGACACAGAGGAAGAGATCATGTCCTGGTGCTCGGCAAGATTTCATGGGATTTCAGAAGATCCAACGATGCTGATAAATGGGGTAGCAGGATGTTACACCTCCCTGAAATGAAGTCAGTTACCAAGCTTTTGATTGAATGATATCCATGGGATATGAATGAAATTGGAATCCCACATCCCACCTACTTCCATCCTTGTTCTGATGAAGATATTTGGCTATGGCAATGGGTGATCAACACAAGCACGAGACCTTATCTGATAAGCTTTGCAGGTGCACCGAAACCCAAAAGCACGGAAAGCATTCATTCCATTCTCATTGAACAATGTTTAGAAAAACCAGAGGCTTGCGAGTTTTTGAACTGCAATGTTGGCATTTGCCTTAGTCTCGAAAGCACAGTGAAGCTCTTGATGAAATCTGAATTCTTCCTTCAGCCTGCTGGTGATAGTCCTACCAGGAGATCCATGTTCGATTCTCTTATAGCTGGATGCATTCTCGTGTTGTTCAATCCCTTTAGGACCTATTATCAGTATCCATGGCATTTCCCAGCCAATCAGAGCTCATATTCAGTTTACATACCAGAAGAGGATGTTAGACAAAGGGAGATAAACATAGTAGAGGCTCTGTAGAAGATCCCAGAGGATCAAAGGAAATAAATGAGGAGAACCATAATCCGGGAAATTATGCCTGGTCTGGTATATGGTGATGCAGATTCAAAGTTCGATAAATTCTAGGATGCTTTTATGATTTCCTTGAACAATATTTTCTGGAGAATAGAAAAAGACGGTATCTTGTCCTCCCAAAATGAAGCCATTTCAATCCATGATGGAGAGGAAAATACAGTCGAGGTAAAATACACTGAGAACTCCACAGACAACTAAACTCATTTAAGGATTATTTTCGACTGGGATGCATCAGCAATTAGATGTTCCCAGTAATCATATTTGCAAATAAAACCACTGAAATCACAGGCATTTGTTTGTTGGTTGTTATTATACCTATTTGACTATACTAAAGTTGTATTGTAATTATTATCCAGGTAAAGTTTGTGAAAATAAATTATAATAACTTTGGAGCACTTCCCTTCAATGAAAAACAATACACTTATCTAATTTCTAAATTGTTTAAAGAGAAGATCAAACATTTGCGAATTTTATGATTGACTAAGGACCAACAATAGATACCTACTAAATATCTATCATCTAATGACATAAAAAATGGGACATTACTCTTTTCTTATATAAATCATTTATAATATGTATATGGCCCTTTTTCGTGTTTATTGTTGATGGTTTTTACAATAATTTCTAGTTATTTAGTTATTTAAAACAATCAATTGAACTTTTAATTATTTAGGTTGCTAAAATAGTTTTTCCAAGGCTTTTAAGGTTGGGTATGTTATTTATGTACATAAATTAAAATAATAAAACGTCATGTCCACGAAATTTCAGAATACGATTTTACATGTTACACAATTCTCTATATTTAGCCAAAATTGGTAGAGTCGTACTCGCCGCAAAACCGTGTCAAAAACTGCTACAGCTATTATTTTATCATACCTACATAGCGGCGGATATACACTGACATGCAGCCTTGTTCCTTTTAGTGATGTCTTAAAATACTAACAAAAATCCAAGCATAATTTCTATAATCATGAATATTTAATAAAATAAAGTCATATTTTTCATTCATTCCATTCATTATAATGATTCACTATAATTTTTTTAATTTTCAATTATTGAAATTAAGAGTTATTGAGTTCTTAATATTGTTTTCTACCCACTCATATTCTTCATTAATTTCTTACACTATAATCATTGAATAAAATAATATATTATCTATAAAACACCGACATTACTATAAGCATCACGTTTCAACAAAATAATGATGTCTCAAATTACCTTATAACCAATCCTATCACAATTTCAAGCTGAACTTAGTTTTCAACCAAAATTTTATTACCCCCGTCGGTTACCCTTATCTTTTTACTTCAATTCATAAATT
>JASDQU010319198.1:0-13199 GCA_032191745.1 Picea mariana
TACACATGAATTATTATTAATATTCATGGAAAAGAGATTGATTAAGTGAGAGAATCAAGTGCACATGAATTATTATTAATATTCATGAAAAAGAAAGTAATTAAGTGTGAGGATCCACCTCACATTTGGTTTCCTATTTTTTAGGGAAGGTGGAGGATCTCATGGATGGTTCAAATATTTCCTCCTTAAAATCTTTAAGAGATATTTCCTCCCCAAAATCCTTAAGAGATATTTTCTCCCTAAATATTTTAGAGATCCCTTTCTTAGTGGATCTGATGAGAGATCTTCTCCATGGTGGTTAAACCTCCAAATCCTATATAATGAGGGGTTTCCATGGAGGAGGGGGGAATGGAGATTGAGAGTATACCAAACTTATGATCTCATGAGTGGTATGTCATTTGGAGCATCAACATTCTGTGTGTGGACTGTTTAAGCAAGGGTTTGGACAAGGAGAACTTGATGAAGCTGCTGCACTCACACCTATGGATGTAAGTTTTCTTCATTTTTGTTCTCATTAATATAATATGCTTGGCCCGTTTCTTTCAAATCCGTGTTTGATCTCACATGAATTCGTCTCTAATAGATAGATCTATTTCGAACTAATCTCAATAGAGTAGGAAGCTGGTTGTATCTTTGTTTGTCTACAGGGCTTATCGAGGAGTTCAAGATTGGAGCTCAACTCGGACCGTGCAGGGACAAACATCGGTAAAAGGTACTTCTTTTCTCCTTCCTCCTCACACATTAGTTTATATAGATCTAAAAGGAGGTCAGTGACCATGATAAGCATCTTCTATCTTAAGAGTTAAGAGTCTAGCTCTCAAGAGGAGATCTACCTGTCTGCAGGGAGATTTTCCTTCAACAATAATATTAAAATTCTTGTTCCTTTGGTTGAACTTTCTAGGAATCCAGTTTACATGAAGCAAATTTCAAAGGTAATAATTTTTTCAGATGCAGAATGGCAAGCTGATGTTATTAACTTGCAAGATGAGAAACCAACAATCATGTTTGGACCACATATCGAAAATGATAAAGAATCAATTGCTCCATTCTATATCACTCTCACTATGAATGACCACTTGTTACACAATTTTATGTTAGATTCAGGTGCTTCACATAATTTGATGCCTAAAATAATGATGGAAAAGTTGGGCTTGCAAATTACCAGACCCTATCAAAATTTATATTCTTTTGACTCTAGAAAGGTTAAGTGTCTGGGTATGATTAAAGATTTAGTTGTAAATCTAGCTCAAATTCCAGTAAAAATCATTCTCATGGATGTGGTAGTAGCTGATGTTCTTCCAAAATATGACATTTTTTTATCAAGATCTTGGGGTGCAAAGTTAGGAGGATCAATTCAGTTGGACATGACATATGCTACAATTCTGATTTTTGGTGGACATTTTACTAGATTGTACAGAGAAACTAGACTAGCCTATATGGTAAGTATCCTCAGAATCCAAATAATTATCCAGTCTATGTTGCTGATCAAGATTTAGGAAATTGTATTTTATCTGTAGATGATGATTACCAAGAATTTATAGAAAAATAAAATTATTATCCAGTCTATGTTGTTGATCTTCAGAAGTGCTTCATCTTGGGAAGGAGCAAGAGATGGATTACTATTTGTGGCACCTAGTGATGAGTATTACATCCCTTTTTCTTATAGATTGCAATGGGACATAAATTACACAAATAATGTATGTGAGTATGAAGCTTTAATTTTAGGATTTGAAGTTGCTAGGAAATTAAAAATTCAACATTTGATAGTTTATGGTGATGCTAAACTTATCGTAAAAAAAAAAAAAAACAACAATATCAAGCTAAGCATCCAAGGATGAGGTCTTATAGAAATTGTGCATGGGATCTCATAGAATTTTTTTTCTTATCTTTCAACATTAATGCTATTCCTAGATTGCATAATCAACAAGCAAACTCTTTAGCTCAAGCTGAAACAAACTTCATACCACCTACTGTTTTGAAATTGAAGTATCACATTGACATAAGACATAAACCTTTAATTCCCAATAATGTTCATTATTGGATTTTTTTTGAAGATGATGAACAAATAAGATAGTTTATGGAAATGATAGATGAATTTTTTGAGACACGTAGATCAGGAAAATCAAAATGATACAATGTGGATTATGCAAGAAGGATAAAATCCAGAGAAGTTCAAATATAGAATTGCAAATCACAGAATGATTTTGCTCAAGAATAATCAAATTCCAAAGGGTCTAATTCCATTAGAAAGGATATTCGACCAAACTCATATACCTTTAAAGTTTACTTTGCAGCCTCAACCTGAAGAGGTTGAAGATTGTAATGTGGGATCAAATGAAAATCCAAAAATGGTCAAATTGTCTAAATATCTTCCAACTGAGTTGAAGAGAAAATATTTTGAATTACTCAAAGAGTACAAAGATGTTTTTTCATGTACTTATGAAGACTTTAAAAACTTATGATACTTCTGTTATCGAACATAAGATCCCATTAAAACATGGAATTAAGCCTTTCAAACAAAATCTTAAACAAATAAATCCAATTCTCTTGTTGGTAATATAAATGGAGGTCAAAAAGCTTCTTGATGCAAAAATCATCGTTCCTCTTAGATACTCTGAATGGGTAGCCAATTTGGTCCCTGTTAGGAAGAAGAACAGAGAGATAAGATTGTGTGTCAATTTTAGAAACCTGAATCGGTCTTCTCTAAAAGACAATTACCCCCTCCCTAAAATGGATCATGTTCTAGAAAAGGTGGTTGGGGAAAACATAATTTCTATGATCGACGGATTTTTGGGATACAACCAAATTTTTGTCCATGAAAATGATAGAGAAAAAACTGTGTTTACTACTCCATGGGGAACCTTTATGTATGAAAAAATTCCTTTTGGTTTGATGAATGTAGGAGCAACTTTTCAAAGAGCAATGGATATAGCATTTGTTGGAGGAAAAGATAATTTTGTTGTTATTTATCTATATGATCTAACTGTCTTTTCTAAATCCAATACAAGACACTTGGTACATCTCTGACAAACATTCGACAAGTGCATAAAATTTGGTTTGTCTTTAAACCCTAAGAAATCACATTTTTTCATGCAAGAATTTAAACTCTTAGGGCATATCGTATCAAAATATGGAATCAATGTAGATCCTAAAAGAGTTGAAGCTATTGATCTAATCAATATTCCTAGAAATAAAAAAAGAGATTCAATCATTTTTAGGAAAAAATAATTTCTTGAGGATATTTGCTCCCAATTTCACTGAAATTATCAAATTAATCATATATATGTTGAAGAAGGATAATGAGGTGAAATGGACTATGGAAGCTAAACAATCTTTCCAGTGAGTCAAGAAAGCGATTGAAGAAGCACCAGTACAGGTAAAGTCTTGATTATACAAAGGAATTTTTAATCTTTTCCTTTGCATCTGAATATACTATTACAACAGTGCTTCTTAAGAAAAACGAAGAAGGATTCGAACAACCAATTTCCTTTTTTTAGCAAAAGCCTCAAAGATGCAGAGTTAAAATATGAAATTATAGAAAATCAAGCTTATGCAATGGTAAAGGCACTCAAAGATTTTCGGACATATGTTTTACATTAAAAAATAATCGCATATGTACCAACTAGCACAATCAAAGATATCCTGGTTCAACCAAACAATGATGGAAGAAGAGGAAAATGGTTGGCTAAAATTCAAGAGTATGATTTAGAAGTTAAACCAACCAAACTAGTAAAAGGACAAGTTCTGGAAAAATTAATGGCTGAATCAAATTCCATAGCTCTAGGAATAAATCATTCCGAGTCTCATAATTCTCTCCCAGACATCGAAGAAATTGATGATCAAAAGATAAGAACTTAGATTGCTGATAAATTTTTTTCCTCATCTTGGTACAATAATATCGTCACATATCTTCTTACTCTCCAATTTCCTACTGATATAACTCCTTCCAAGGCAAGAACCTTAAAGTTACAAGCAATTAAATATTGCATTATTGATGTAAATTTATACTGGAATGATCCCTTGGGTTTGTTGTTATGTTGTCTTATAGACTCTGAAACATAAGGTGTCATCGATGAATTTCATAAAGGAGTGTGTGGAGGGCATCATGCATGTAGAGAAACAACTTATAAAATTTTAAGGGCGGGCCATTATTGGCCAAAATTATTTACTAATGTAAATGCAAGGGTTAGAGCTTGCAATTCATGCCAATTGTTTGTTGGAAAACAAAATCTTTCTGCCTTACCTTTAATTCCAGTCAAAGTTGAAGCTCCTTTCCAACAATGGAGGTTAGATTTTATCGGAGATATTCATCCACAATCAAGCGCCCAACATAGATGTATTTTAATTGCTATTGACTACTTTTCCAAATGGGTTGAAGCCATTCCAACTCAGAATGCCACTGATTCATTAGTGATAAATTTTTTGGAAGAAAACATCCTTGCAAGATTTGGTTGTCCGAGGAAAATAGTCACAGATAATGCACAAGCTTTCAAATCTATTGCGATGATAATTTTTTGTCAAAAATATAATATCATTTTAGGCCATTCTATAGCCTATTAACCTCAAGGGAATGGGCTAGCAGAATCATCTAATAAGAGTTTGATGACAATAATTAAGAAAGTTTTGACTTAAAATAAGAAATCTTGGTATATACATTTAAACATGCTTTATGGGAAAACATAATCGACACCAATAAATCCATAGGTATGTCTCATTTCCAATTATTTTATGGTACATATGTTATTATTCCTATTAATCTCACTCTTCCTGTGATGAAACTCTGGTAGGATGTGAACAAAGAACCAAATGATCTAAGAAGAAGAATAAGTCAAATACTTGAAGTCCAACAAAATAGAAGAGAAGTGAATGATAAGCTCCAGAAATACCAAGATAATATGAAATCTATCTTTGATAAGAAATCCAAATAGAGGGAGTTTCTTCCTGGAGATTTAGTTTTGAAGTGGGAAGCCAGAAAAGAAGATGTTGGGAAACATGGAAAATTTGATCACCTCTGGTTCAGACCTTTCAAAATTGCAGCAGCTGAGGGAAGAAATCCATTCTCTCTCGAAAATCTAAATGGAGAAATTCTTGAGGCCCTTATAAATGGGTGGTTTTTAAAACACTTCATGTAGTAGTTACTTTTTAGGTTTCCATTGTATATACCGGATTGGATTGAATTGACATTGGAATTTTTTTTTATTTTTTCATGTTCTTTTTGTGAATTATTTGAGTATTTTTTATTAATTTGTGTAAATATTCTCAACAAAATAATGTTTTTAACTTAATTTTAAGAAAAACAAAAACAAAATATAAATCATATTTAACCTTGCAAAATAAAATGCATTCAGTAATGAATAAAACAAAAGCAAAGAGTATATGGATGATTACTAATGACTACTGAAATAAAATACATCCTCATCATGTATTTTTCTTTTTATTTCCACAAAATCATCTAAATTTTGAAGTTCCACTTCTCTTGAAGAACTAATCATCATGGTTCTTCAACAACATTTAGAGGATCTACAGGAGAAAAAATTTCTCTTCGAAAACAAGAGATGATGCTGCAGAAAACTCAACACTCATCTTTTCCTTTGTTCAGAATTTATGGAATCAGGTGACAAACGAATAACATTCCTCGTTCAAAACTTCAAAAGAAAAAAGGTATGAGTTCCATTTCTTTCTTATCGTTTAAGAAAAAATGAAAAAATGATTGAAATAAATATGAAGGAAATGTTTCTCACGAATTAAAAAAATAGCATCATCATCTGATCTAAAGATTGGAGAAGCAGGGAAATACAATCTAAAGTTTCATGCTGATTGGGTATAGCATCATCTATGGTATGAAAATAAATTAATACATATAAAAAATTAGAATGGTTAAAAATGGATACGGGATAGAGAAATTTATAACTCTCATCTGACACATAAACTCGTATGAAAATATGTCATTTTAGATTTAGATGTTCTGAATATTTGATATGTTTATTTTTTCCTCTCTCCCTATTTCTTTCTACAAATGATATTCTTTCTCCTTTCTAATATTATTAATATTTATAGAAATAAGAAAACTTAGCCTAATTCTAGAAACTTAGAAGCATATTTTCAAAATAGGTCAAGCGAAAATTATTACGTTTCTCTAATTTTAATTGAAAAAGTATGTCTAGGATAATCCTAGTAATTTTAGATCTAATATCATATTTCAACTGATAAATTCGCTCAAGGTTTATCCCTGAAATGAATGAATTTCCCAAAATTAACCTATAGGTGGTATACTTAAAATTGGAAGAAAAGATGATCTTAGAGTATTCTTAAAATTGTAGAGAGACCTGCTTTTTCATTAAATATTTTTAACGGATATCATCCCTTGTATTGTTCATGCAAATTTATTTCCCCCACTTCAAAACAATAAAATCAAAGGCAAATGGTGAAAGGAAATTCACAAATCGATTTCCCCCATCTTGTCCAAAAGAGATGATGAAAGGAAATTCATATATTGATTGCCCTCATCTTAGTTAAATGAAAACTTGCTTATTGAAGTGGTGAAAGGAAATTCAATGGGAGAAATTGATAACTTCAACGGGGTACTGAACAAGATCGCTGGTAGTGAAGCAATATATATGATATCTGTAAGGCTGTCATACACATCTATACAATATACTCTGTTATCTAGCTATCTTTTCAATAATATATATATCCTGAACCGACTGGGATTCCTTAAATAAACATGTTTTTACATATCTATAACCTTGAAAGCGAACATAGTTGGTCAAAGTCTGATATTTTTGTTAAAATTACTTTGATTATCTTAAACAATTCTAAATTCAAATTTAAGAAAAGAAAACACTTATTAGTCTGACTTGAGATCAATCACCAAATGTGCTTTAAGATTTTTAGATTTGGATACGTTCATTTTTTCTATATATGATTAGTTTTCAATAAAACAAAAAACTATTTCTCAAAAAGGAAGCAATAATGACTCCATTTACCCAATAAAGGATCCTGGTCTACTATTATTTTGTGCCTCACATGGAGCCACAATCCCCAGATGGAGCCTATGTTAGAACATTTTAGAAATTTAAGTTTTAAACTTTCAAATATTTTCATTTTTGTCCTTTAAAAATAAAATCACAAAAAAAAAACTTAGGAAGATCATTCTTCATTGGATAAATATATAATCGTTATATCTTGACAGGGCGCTCCAATATCATCCATTAAAGATTTTTAGCTGACCAGATCAACGACTCTCACGGTTTTGGAATTCTAAATCTGCGCAAGTGTTAAACAAAAGAAAGCTTCAACAATCACTTCGGGACTTCGCACTTCAAGAGATATCTGTTGTTCTAAATTCAAAACTCTCGAATTCCAAATTGCTGAAATACTTACCGCGCATACAAGCTCACAAACTCTTGGAGCTCTAGATTTCCAAAGTCCCGAAGTACTTAAAAATGGTTTGGTTATTTACTCTGGGGATTCAGTCTTCGAGGGATATCTATTGCTCTGCATTCAAAACCCCCGAATGTCGAAATTTTGAAGTACTTAAAACTAAAAGCAACTTTAAATCATGATTAAATAAAACAAAAAAATAATTAATTGTAGATTAATTGCTCCGAGAATTTGACCTTCAGGAGATATCTATTGTTCTTCACTCAAAATGCCTGAATGTTGAACCGCTGAAGTACGTTATTTAATTACATTCATTAATAATATGCCAGTCGACTAGGGTTAAAGATTCAGATAATTGTTGCGATCACTAGGTAATAAATTCGACAGATTTTAAATTGATTACTCTATCAATAGATTAATTGGAAGATAGCTAGATATTAATATTTCCATAAATAAAGACATTTCGAATTTCTAACCATTTTTTCCATTTGCATTTTAGAGTTTCATATTCAAGCATTCTAATCTCACATGTTTTTTCTTGTCATAGGACAATTAGCTTTGTCTTTCAAAAATCACGGCACCATGCAAAGAAGGAAAGAAACAGGATTCATCAGCTGACGAATCAAACCCAAATGCAGATATACTTTCAGATACCACTTCCCGATTAACAGATGACACCAAAACTTGGAAGCATGTGTATGACATTTTAGAGCATGGGATCTTTCTTTGTTCTGATGATTCATCGGAAGAAGAAGATGATACATTTTCAGCGAAGCTCAGACATGTGGCTAAGTCCGAATTACACAAAGTTGCTGCTCGACCAAAACTTATGCCTTGCACCGATATGATAAGTTGGGCCCTAGAGCACGTAGACATCCCAAAAAGAAGCATCGTCAGTCACCAGAAGACCTTCGTTGTCTCTTTTTGAGTTGAAGATATTCAAGTAATGTATAAATTATCCTCTAAACCCAAATATACCTACAATTCATCATTTATATTAAAGTTTGAGGAGGAGGAATGCACTAAATACGACAGAACCAACCACGATATAATAAAAACATGGTGGGGTAATCCAAATAAGTTCAAATCTAATTCCCATGGCATATATTCTACAACATCTTTGGATGCTCATATTATGTATATTTTCATGATGATTTGTAGAATGTTCGGTAGGAAAGATCCTGCGCATTTTACCATAGAATGGGTTCCCATAATCCATGAGGTTGCTTAAGGTTACACTTTTGACTGGGGGAAAATGTTATCAGATAGTTTAGCCAAGGAAATTGTGGAGTACAAGATGCTAAAGTCTAAAGGACAACATGCCCCCTTTAATATGTTTGCCTACATCATGGACGCAATCTGTTTAAGGACTCCTTTTCCTCTCATGAATTGGAGTTGGACCCTGACCTATACTAAGCCCCTTCATTTTTATCATTCTAAGTTATTGGGGGGAAATTTAGAGGACTTCTTATATGAAATTTGTCATAATGTAGTAATCCCAATTCATGTAGCTATCTATGGACAACCTCCCCCAAGAATTTCAGAGCAGATCATTGGAAATTTGGGTACTATTGCATATTGGTATGTTGAGGAAAACGTTTCTTATATCAGAGTGTTTGGTTGATATATTTCTCCTCATGCTCTCCCCAAAATCCTACATGATATACTGGTTTGTAGAGAAGTATATTATCAAACAATGTCAAAAGGAATAACCAAAGAATTGAAAGCATCACAGAAAAGAGTGTGGCCAACCTTTCCCATACAGGTTGGCATGTTTTCATTATCTGATTTTGGACACGCTAAGGTTGAAGCTTCAACCTTAGAGGATATCAAATTGGTTGACATTGAGTATAAAAGGCATGATCCTCATAGGGTGGTTGAGAACCATTTAGCTCAATTTAATATGAAATAATATATACATGAATATTCCCCCTATGATGAAATTTTTAGAGTGAGATCCTATGATGAAGTTAAGATCATATTTCAAAATTTACCTCAAGATCAATAGTCAAGTTTCCTCAGTTTTCAGAAGCACAGAAGGAATAGTCTACCCAAGGTCTTGCAGGGAGAACAAAAACTCAATTCAACCTCACACGTGATAGAATTGACAGAGCTCGAGCAACATAGCTTGCCTGAGGACAAGGTTAAGGAAGAGGAGAAGGACATAGACATATTATCCAAAGATTCAATAATATCAATACTAGGTAAAGATAAGCATAAATTATTAACATCGTTTGAAGCTTTTATGAAGTATGGGCATAATTTTCCTCTCCCACTTCCAAATACACAAACTCCAGTGAGAGAGGCTACCAATCTAGAAACATCTACTACACATAGTTCTCCCATACCATCAGTAGCTCCTCTCGCAATAAGTTATGGGTTATCTGGTGTAGAATTTATTAATATAGATGACCTTACACCTATTCAACCTGAAGATATGCCTCCAACAAACTTCTTTTTCAATAAGAAAAGGAAGGCTATCATAAGAAGGGAATCTCGGCAAAAGGAGGGAATAATTGTTAAAAGGAAGAAAGTGATATATGATGGACATGGATAGGATGATACTGAATTTGCAAGAGAAGTTGTAGATTCATTGGGAGCCTTTGCCACTACCAACCAGTGGTCAGTGGATAATATCACAAAACAACTGGAACAAATGAATCTTCTAGTTGAACAATTGCATAATGATATGCGACAGATGGAAATGACTACCAGAAGTAAAATCAATGTTGATAAAGAGAAAATCAGACAGAGTTTTGAGCAACAGATAAAGTAGTTAGAAGACAAATTGAAATTAAGTATTCAAAATCAACAATTGAGCAATACTATGCTTTCTCAATGAGACATGTTAATAGAGTAGTTACAGTGTCAAATAAATTCACTTGAGAACACATGAATGAATGTCTCTACATTTAAGAAGCAAGCGTCTGAAATAAATGCAAAGATGGAAACTGTCCAGCGAGATCTATACCAAAATATGGATATTATTCAAAAATATTATCAAGTGATCAATAATTTCTTGAAGAATATTCATGAAAAGGAGAAGGAAGCCTATACAGCCAGGTCCAATTTCCAAGAGTTTATAGTCTGGAGACAAAATATAAATGTACTTGGGGTTGCTCCTTTTTCACAGTTTGAGCAGATAAAGGGAGAGATGGATTTAAAGGTCTGGGAAACAAATCTGGAAGAAAGTAAGAAGCTGGCCAAATAAGCAAAAGAAGCTTGTCTTAACACTCTTTCAGCTGTAGAGCTAGAAATGGCAGAGATTGGTTGCAATGCTATCCCTGATACACTTGGGAAAATTGAGATTGAAAAGAGTAAGGATAATTCAAGAAAATTAGGGAGAACATAGAAAATGCTATCCAACAGCTAAATCAAGTTAATTTATAAATGATAAATGATCTATTGGTAAAAATGACTTTACAACAACAGGTTACAACATAGGCAGTCGTGGAGATCCAAGAAAAATTACCATTGATACATAAAAATGTTTTTGCATTTGAATTGAATGAGAATGTCGAACCTTCTAAGTTTGTTGTGGCATTAATGGAACTACACACTCAATTCAAAGATCATAAGAAACCAAGTTCCTCTGCGAGTAAATAAAGGACAAATGAAGTGCCAACAAACCAAAGAAATCTCATAAAATCCAGAAATATCTCCAATGTATCTTCTAGTTTTGATTATATTCTATTTTGAGATAAAAAAATGTGGGATGTATAACTACTTTTAGATAAGACATTTTTTGTATAAATAAACATATCCAAGATCTATTCAAGGCTTTTTTTTGCCATATGTAAAAGAGACATAGATTCTATGTCCCATTTCTTTGAGTTATGTGCTTTCTTTGTATTTCCATTACTTAATCATATTGTTTTCATTCGATGGCTCTTGAAGATTGAAAGATTACAATTTAGTAATACATCTACTTTGATCTTCATATATTGGAAGTTTGTTCAGTTACATTTTTTCTTCTGTTAGTACTATGAGTAAAATAAGACCTATAACCCATGTGAGTTTCCTCATTTTAAATCATCTATCAAGGACATTTCCTCCATTTTTCTTCTACTGCAGATGGGGTAATATTTATCTAAATTTGATACCTTACTTTGTTTTAACAGTCTTTGTTAGTCATTTCTATTTCACATAAAATTAAAATTAAGACTCAAAGAAATAGATACTGCCTCTGTGTTTTCTAATTATAAAATTCATTTGAAGTTGCATCTTTAAAAAACTGAAGGTAGAAAAAAGTATTACAAAAAAAATTCTCATAAATCTTTTGGATGCTTTACATTATTCTGTGAACCTAGAATCAATCTCAGGAACAACATCGTAGATGACCGAAAAAACACAAGTAGAGGTGCATTATTTGTAGGATATTGCCTATTTTCCTGGTTGAGCAAAAAAAATCATCAATATCTTTGTCAATTGTAGAATATGAATACATTGCAGTAGCATCATGTTGCACACAAATTCTTTGGATGAAACATACCTTACAAGACATTCAAATTGATCACAAACAACCGATATTTATACCATGTGATAATGCCAGTGCAATAAGCATTTCTAAGAACCCTGTCATGCATTCAAAAACAAAATACATACCTATAAAGTATCATTTTGTAAGAGAAAAAGTTGAAACCAAGTTGAAAACATGGAATATGTGCCAACAAAGGAACACTTTACATACATATTTACAAAACCACTTCCCAGAGATACTTTTGAGTTCTCAGACATATAATGGGAGTCATTCCCATTTCTAATTAAGGTATGACAACTTCAATTGAGAGTTGTTGGGAGCTCAACAAAAACAAAAGATTGGGAGGAGAGTGCATAAATAAAGAAGTGGTACAATAAATTTAAAAAAAACAAGCACTTTCACAAGGGGAGTCACTTCAGAAATATTCATAGAAAGGAACAAGCTCAAAGGAGTATAAGAAAGAAAGGATGGTTGCTGGTGACAAATAAAATAATGGAGAGAATAGTGCAAGGGGGATATGGTATCCTTTTCCCATTGATGTCAAAGGGGGAGAGTACAAAGACAGGGGGAGACTTGCGCAGGTCAAGAAGTGTTTCCATCAATGAAAAAACAAGAAATTGTTGGATTATGTTGTCATTGATGTCAAATCCTGACAACCATGGATGTCACAAGAAGGGGGAGACTAATTTTTGTTACCCTGTGTCAATGACAAGTCCTAAATTAGACCATTACCATGAAGAAAACTATGTGCTTAAGTTAGAGGAAATCACAACCGTTGATTCAGCATAGCAAAAAAATCTAGACCATTGGTCAGAGCATGCAAGGTAACATGGAGTCTAATGATGAAGGGGAATTAGAGTTAACAACAACTGTTGATCTATCGAAGCGGTTGCAGGAGAGAATTCAAACCACTGATTGGATGGAAAGGTTATCAAAGTGCTTGAGTGTGAGGTTGTAATATGACTCCGATGGGAGAAAATATGAGTTAACAAGAATCATTGATCTATTGGAGGCCTGAAGAGATAATAATTGTGACCGTTGGTAGCATGTTGGATTCATAAGAATGATCAAGTGAAACGATAGCCGTCAATCTAATCGAAGAAGTAGTATCGGAGAATCTGGAACATTGATGCCATTTTTAGGCTTGTCAGAAGGAAGGCCATTAGAGGTTTGGAAGGAAATCTTGAGAACTGAGTCTGACAACAAGAAGGTTTGAGGACCATATATCCATTGGAGGATCCACCTGAACCATTGATCTACGATGATCCATCTCGAGGAAGGAGAGTGACATCAGGGTGACGTATTGTGACAAATTGGAAGTTAGAAGTGACGAGGA
>JASDQU010319200.1:0-13199 GCA_032191745.1 Picea mariana
TTGAAACTGTCTACTCCTGGTGAAATAAATACTTACAGAAATCTCTAGAATTGCTTTATTAACAAAATTCAAAAACTATTTACATATGTACAGTAGAAAATTCAGAAAAAATTTCAAGAACAAGGGGGGACTTCCCCATCTACTAAGGCCAATGCCTTGTCAGTTGACATGACCTATGGAAAATCCTCTTTGGAAATGGGCTTATGATAAAATATGAGTCGGTGTCCATTTGCTACAAAGGATACTTGTCCATCGTCAATTTTTTTGATTTCACAGCTCCATTGTCATATACAGTGACTACCTCGTAAGGGCCCAACCACCGGGTGGTGAGTTTTCCTTTGAAGGTTTTGAATTGAGAATCAAACAACAAAGCCCAATCACCAGGTTGGAAGTGTTTCTTATTAATGAACTTGTCATGCCACTTGCTCCTTTGGTTTTGAACTAATGTTGTTTGTTGGATGGCATCTTGCCTGATTTCATCCAACTCATTCAATTGTAGGGATCATTGCTTCTCAGCCTCATATAATTTTAATCCCAATTCTGTGGCAATACATAAAGTCCTTACTTGGAATTCTATTGGTAGAAGTACTTGTTTCTCGTACAATAGATCATAAGGGGTATGCCTAGTGGTGTTCCTCCAAGTGGTCTAGTATGCCCACAAAGCCTCTCGAAGCCTATCAGCTCAATCCCGGTAATGTAATTGAAAAGTCTTGGTTAAGATAGCTTCTAGAAATTTGTTTGTAGATTCTACCTGACCATTGTCTTGTGGGTGGTATGGAGAATATTTATAGTGTTTAATCCCATATTTTTCTGTTAGCTCTTTCATCAGCTTGGAAGTGAATTGACTGCCCTAGTCTGTAACAGTTTCATAAGGGACATCGAAGCAAGTAAATATGTATTCGTAAATAAATTCGACAATGGATTTTTCTGTAGCCCTAAATAGGGTTTTTTCCTCTACCCACTTGGTGACATAGTCTGTACAAACCAAAATATAGTTTTTCTTATGATACATGGGAGAAATTGGTCCTACAAAGTCAAGGGCCCATTTTTCGAAAGGTTTTATCATAACTTAGGCCTACAAGGGCATTTCGTCAGCCGATGTAGGTCTTCCTGTCCTTTGGCAACTATCACAACTTCTCACATATTTAGAAGCATCTTTGAAAATACTAGGCCAATAGTAACCTGAATGTAACACCTTATATGTTGTATGTTTGTCAGAAAAATGGCCACCACATGGTCGATCATGACAACTTCATAGTATTTCTGGTACCTCATCCTCTCAGACACGTCTACGAATAATCAAATCATGACCTGTGTGAAAAAGGTCATGGCCAACCTAGGAGTAATTAGCACTCTGTGTAATAATTTTATGTTTTTCATGAGGTGACAAATGAGATGGTAACTTCCTATTAGCCATATAGTTTTCCATATCCACAAACCATAGGGTATTTACAGAGAGGGAAAAAAGGTGTTCATTTGGGAAACTATCATCTACAGGGATATCATCATCCTCATTTTTTATTCTTGAAATAAAATCAGCTACCACATTATCCTTTCTAGGTCGGTCAAGCATAGTGATATTAAATTCTTGCAACAGCAGGAGCCACCTAGTCACTCAGCCATTAGTTATGGGTTTATTCATGAGAAATCTAATGGCAGAATGATCTTTATGTACAAATACTTAGTAACCTGTAATGTAATGACGAAACTTATTGATAGCATGAACTACTACCAAAAATTCCTTCTCAGTAACTGTGTAGTTTAACTCGGCAGGGGACAAGTTCTTGCTCACAAAATAAATGGCATAGGATTGATGGTCCTCTTTCTCCCCTAATACTCCTTCTATTGTGGTGTCGAAGGCATCAGTGGATATGTGAAATGGGAGAGTCCAATTGGGCCCTCGAAGAACTGGTGCCACAGATAGTTTAGCTTTCAAGGTTTCAAAGGAAATTTGACATTGCTCAGTCCAAACAAAATCAACATCTTTTATTAGCAATCCAAACATGGGTGTAACAATCTTTGTAAAAATTTCAATAAACCGTCGGTAATATCCAACATGTCCAAGAAATATTCTCACCTCCTTCTGAGTCTTGGGGGGTGGAATTCTAACGATGACCTCAATCTTTGCAAGATCGAATTTTATCCCTTTAAATGAAACATGATGTCCTAGAACCACTCCTTTAGTTAACAAAATTTGACATTTTTCATGACTCAGAGATAGGTTCATTTCTTGGCATCTGATAAGGACTTTTTATAAGTTATCTAAGGATTCCTGGTAAGTGTTTCCATAAACTGTGAAGTCATTCATGTAGACCTCCACACAATCATGAATAAGATCGGAAAATATCCCTAGTACTGCTCGTTGAAATGTGGCAGGAGCATTACACAATCCAAATGGTAAGACCCTATAGGCATAGGTGCCCCAAGGAAAAGTAAAGGTAGTCTTGTCCTGGTCCTCGGGTGCTATGAGAATTTTATTGTACCCACTGTACCCATCTAAAAAGGAGAAATACTTCTTTCCAGACAAGGTATCCAAAACTTTGTCAATGAAAGGAAGAGGAAAGTAATCTTTTAGAGTGGTTTTGTTGAGTTCCCGAAAATCAACACAAATTCTCCATTTCCCGATCACTTTCTTTGGAACACTACAAGCGGGTATACCCACTTACTATCGAAGATGGGATAAATAAATCTGACATTTAATAACTTTTGGATCTCCTCTTTTACTATATCTTTGAGTGTTGGGTTCATCCTTCTCTGGGGATGCCTAATAGGTGTTACTTCCCCCTGGGTATATATGTGATGGATACATGTGTCAGGGTGTATACCCTTCATGTCAATGTATTCCCAGGAGAATGCTCCTAATTTTTCTTTAAGGATACTTACTAACTATTTATGTTGGTCTGCATCTAGCGCAGAGTTTATATGTAGAAATTTTTCTGGACTAATCTCCTAGGGCATAGTATAATACATGGCACACTCAACTATCTCAAAGATAAAAGATGTCAAAGACAAAATGGATGGGTCCAATTGTTCTTGAAATTCTTCCCCAAACAAGTACTCAAATTGGGGAAAAGATTGTGGAAAATCAACACCTGTGATAGCAGAAATGAACTGGTTTAGCACATTTTCTGTTGTGTGCTTCCGAAGTGACCATGCATGGTCACTTGACAATACAGGTTCTTCCTAGTCCTCATTCTCATATGGAAACTCAAGCCACCATAGATTCTCCATGATAGGTTGAGATAGAGGGTAGATGGTGAGCTTTTGGATAGAAAGTCCATTTTAGATGGTCATTTCTCCCTCTCTATAGCCAATAAATGCATTGGTTGTGGCCAACCAAGGTCTTCCTAAAATGACGGGATGGACTTTGGTAGGATCCTTTGAGTGGATGACAAGAAAATCTACTCGGTACTCCCATGAGGCTAAAATAACTATGATATCATCTAAAATTCCTTCAGGTATAACCCTGGTCTTATCTGCTAATTCCAAAATGGTTAGGGTAGGCCTAAGAAGAGGTTGTAACTGTAATTGCTCCAAGGTAGTAGCAGTCATAACATTAATGGCTGCCCCTAGGTCTATGAGAGTGTTTCCAATGGAGACCTCATTAATGGTTATGGTCACTATGAGGTTTCCTAGGTTCCCATATGTTTCTACTTTTGGCTGCTCTGATATGTACATAGAAAGTCCTCCTACCAAATGTACTGTAGGAGGGTCCTTTTTCTTCCTACATGGCTTCTTAATACACTATTCTTTGACTAACTTATTGTAGATTGGAATGTCTTTAATGGCTTAAATCAAGGGAATCTTGACACAAATATTATTCAATTCATTCAAGATGTCAAACTCCGGTTAGGTGGTAGGTTTCTCGATTACTAATATGTCTGGATAAGGAGGGGCCTTCTTAATTTGTGAATGTTCATTTTGGGGAAGCTTGGGTTCTTAGTCCTTAGGAATAATAGCATCGTCCTACATGGTGTCATCTGTGGGTTGTTTGGTGGTTTCTTCTTCTTCTTCTTCCTCCTGGATGACTACCAAAGGCCCCATGTCCAAAATGTTTCCCGATCTTAGTTGAATCTTCTGTATTGGAACATGAGTAATAACATATGTCGGGAAGGCCTGCATCTAAACATTGTGAAGAGGTTGAAGGGGATTATTATTGGGATTAGACACTGGTTGTGTTGGTAATAGTGTCAGTCTTGGGGAGCTTGCATTATGATATTGTAGTGGTTGTTTTTGGGGAATAGGAGGTAAAGGTGGTGGAACAAAACTTGGCAGAAGTTGTGGGGTGTTTGGTGGAAACTGAGGATAAGGATGGTTGGACATAAGAATAGGTGGAGCTTGAGGGTTTCCTTGGTTATGTCCTCCTCTCCATCCTTGAAGCCAAGGATGTTGGTACTGAGTAGACCAGTTTTTCCAACCTGGTGAGTTCCACTGTTGTTGTTGTTGATAATAGGGTGGAACTTGAGATTGTAGATCTGGGTATGTGGGTTGGTTCCTAGGCTGCTATGGCCTCCTAGGTGCATAAGAGGACTCCCAAGGATCTCCACTCCTATATATGGCTAATAAACTAGGAAATGATGGACATTTCTCAGTTGAATGGTCTTCTATGCAGAAGCCACAAACTGAAATGTTAACTAATGGGAATTCCCTTGAGGAATGTTTCCTCCTGCATCTTGGGCAATATATGCTCATTGCGGCATTTTCCTCCTCCTGTTTCTTTTTAATTTTTAGGGTGTCCAACTGGGAACCTATTGTGCTTAAGATATCTGTCTTGAAGTTCTTTAAAAGGTTCCCTATCTTGGCTCTTGTGACACCACCTGAATTAACTAGTTTTAAGTTTCTGTTATAAGGGTCCCGAACATTCTTTCATGTTTTAGTTCTACTCCTTGAGTAATTCTTACACATTTCACATATTTCAGCAAATGGTTTATGGGAGATGTCATCCGATGCCATCAGGTTAAGAATATCTAGGTATTCTTCTGAAATTCCTTTAAGGAAAAGAGCCCTAACTGCATCCTTTGGGAGGTCATGGTATTTTGACTTTTGGGAGATGTATGCAAACCATTCCATATAGTCCTCAAGATTCTCATCTTCTAATTGTTGGATTTTGAAAATGTCATTACGAGATTCTTTGGTCTTGCAGTATTATTGGTACTTGTTAAGAAAGATATATTTCATGGCTTCCCAAGACGTAATGTTGGATCCTCCCAACCCCATGAACCATCTTAGTGCAAAGTCCTTGAGGGTGGCAGGAAAGAGTTTTAGTTTCTAGGCATCATGTAAGTAGTTGTAGCTCCTACACAAGATGTCGAACTCAAATAGGAAGGTATCTAGATTTTCACTTGTTTTACCATAAAAGGTAGGAAGTGCTGAGAGGGGAATGTTTTTCATATTGACATTTGGGGTGGTGTCCAAAATTGGAAACCCGAAGGTAGTTTCAGTTTGGTTTCCAGCTTCTTCTTCCTCCCCGTGTCTTACATTGTTATGATCCTCCTGATCATCAATATTGGTTTGGTTTCCAAAAAGAGAGTACCTAGGTGGTTTTATCTTTGAAGAGAACAAGGCTTCCCTTTTATGGAAAGGTCTTCCCACTGATTGGATGTATGGGACTCTACTCGAGCGGGTTGATATTACTGGTGCCAAAGTTTCTGTGTAAATTTGAGAGATAATTACGTTGGTTAAACTACAAAACAAAATATTCACCTGTTCAGGGTCTATGATGTCCTCAAAGTTAGGATTTCCTGGTGGTGGTGTAAAATAAAAGGTTGTATTGTTTGGTTCTGCGGAAGGCTCAGGTGGTCTTGCCTCCTGTCCCAATATGAATGATGCTTCAATTTCTTGTTCTATAGTGCTCCCTATGTTAGTCTCTTTAGAGACTACTTTAGCTCTTTTAGTTGAGCTAGTTCCTGTTTTTCGGTATCGGTCTGTGGAGTTTATAAGTGGAACGTTCCTTCCCCCAAAAATATCAGAAGGAACCTTGGTTGAAAGGTTTGATTTAGATTTAATGTATCTACCTTTTGTATCTCTAGGTCTGTTCATGAAAGAAAACAAAAACAAAAATAAAAACTACCATTGTGTTTGGGGGAACCTGCTATCGTAGATGTGCAGGTTCTTACCTCTTGTCTTAAAGTCCCCCCGCCACCAAACTAATGCTAAATTTTAGAAGTAATCTATTTCCTAACTATTTCCTACCTTGATACAACTCCCCGGCAACGACGCCAAAAATGATGGGTGTTCTATTTGCACTAAAAACACATTAAAAACCCTCAATTAAATTGTCAACCTAGGTTAAGTAAACTTAGATTTGTAGCAATATATATGCCAAGGTAGAATGGTTGGTAGTAGTATAGTCTAACTAAGTACGTGGCTATCTAAGGGATGATCTATTCAAGAAAAGACTACTAATGATGAAACCCTACTAAGGAACTCAAACTATGTACCCTAAGTAACCTTTGAATGAAGGATCGATGGATAGTTCTAAGAAAGCAAATGAAAACCATACTTAAAGCAAACTAGTTCAATCATAACAGTAAGAAAAAACAAACTATTTATTCAATAAGCAATAGCAACAACAAACTACTTTAACTAGCCTACTTAAATTCAATAAGAAACTATCCTATGAAAGAAAGTAAATAAACAAGCAAACAACTATTCTATTAAAGCAAGTAAACAAGCAAGCAAAACAACTAACTAACCTATGATAACTCCTACAACAAGTAAACTAATTAAGACTACTCAATAAGTAACTAATTAAGCTAAGAAACAAGTGAACTCTATTCTTGAATTAAACTTCACAACTACTTATAATTTACAAAAGGAAATCTTAATCTATGAAATTAAAAGCATTATGATAATAAAAGCAATTAACAAATAATCTTTAACCTATGATGAGCAAACTATCATTTAATCTACCAAAAAAAGAAGACTATCTATCCTACAAAAGCAAGAAAATGATCTTCTAATCTATGAAAGCAAGAAAACTCAAATGTAGTGTTGGTGGTTATGTGAATGTCTCCAGTGTCTTATAGTATCACAATGTCACTTAACAATGAACAATAATTCAAGAGGGAAAATTTTGATAGTGACTTCAATAGCAAAGTGAAAAGTGTGAATTAGGCAATCCACTGAGAACTTAGCCATTATGGAAACAACATCAATTATCCTGCATATCCATGTGATTATTCAATCATGCATTAACCATTAGCAATATAAAGACACTATTCTATGAATTTTAATTGCACTCTATACTACTTAAGCAAACTCATACTACACTAAACTCAATAATTAACTATGAATTCAAATTGCATGAAGTAAACTAAACTAGTTCTATTTTGACAATTCAATTTGCAAAAAGAGAAAATACGCATAAACAAAAATTAAACACTATTCTAGGATATGACAAGTAAACAAATGAGCAAACTAACTAACAACTAGATAAGAAAAACTAAACAGTAATTGGATAAGAAATCTAAAAATGAAAACTAAAACTAACACTATCCATCCACTGAAGCCCTGTCAAAGAAATCATGAATTAAAACTTTGTTTTAAACTTTATTTTAAACTCTGTTTCATCATAAAAAAAGTCTAATCTATCATCTAATCACACACGGGGTTAGTATCTAAGCTTGCAAGTTTGCTTCTACTAACTAGAAAGTCATTGCATATTAACAAGATCCTTCATAACAACCTGCAAAATGAAAATAAAACAATTAAGCTATAACAACGATTTATACAATAAGAAAGAAAAATGACAATTCATTTACAGGAAAAGAAATAAAAAGACATCTACGCTATTCAATTCACAAGAAAACTCATAGGATATTCACCTAGACTACTGGTGGGTCCCCCAACAAGTCATGGTTACTCTTCAAAGGCGCACCACGAACTTCAACAACACAAATTCACCATTAAAACTAAAAACACAGTCTTTACACAGTCTTGGCAAAATGAAAATAGCAAAATAGAGTGAAATTTTCTTTTTCTCTAACTCTTTATCACTTAACTATTGTCTGACCACTAAGGTGGTATCTATAAGTTTTACAAGCTAAGAGGTCAACCAATGGAAGGGTCAACCCTCTCTAAAAAGAGTAAATTGCATTTAATATGCCCTAACTGTCGGTGGCTTCTAGAAATGAGGCGAGCCAATAATCACCCAACATAACAACCTAAATCAAGTTGTCAAGAGTTCATTAGCTGGAGGCCACGAGCATCAGAAAAAACCATGTCTTTGTTTTGCCCGTTGTTGGCCAGCAATACCATAACCGCCAAATTGCCCATCATTTTTGTGTAGGACAGAGTGGCGGGCGGAGTCACGGATGGAGTAATGGAATGAGTACTAGATGGAGTACCAGACTGAGTGTCAAAAGCAAAAACAAGCTGGGATTTTGCCTTGGTGTGGATCATAGCGATTTGGCACAAAAGCTCTTCAAAAAAATTTTCAAAACATGAAAACGCATATACACATTCGGCAAAAAGGATCTAATTAACGTCATAAAATCATTCATATCACAGGCCCAACAATGATACTGAGTTTTAATATTATTAAATATGTTGGATTCCAACACTGTCTGAGTAATTATCATGTTCACCTCTGCTTAAAATCAACTAATAGCCCGAAGCCTACAAATCTTGTCGAGTTGGTTCATGACCATGTATATCATTGCTTGAAAGCACACCCATCTTTAGAACTGATGAATGTTTCACATTAATTTAGTCCATATGAAAATAAAATAGAATTAAAATACATCTAGGAATCCCATCTAAATTATTCACACTCTACTTGAAATACAAGAGATCTATTTTTGCACAATTGTTTTGAAGGAATTATATTTCTAGACAATTGGGTATGAACCCTCAAGAACATATGTTGGGGATCCATTCAAACACTAAAAATGCTAAATTTCAAAGTTTTGTATCCATTCTTGAGTGTTTCTTTGCATGATATGAAGACTATCTTCGTATAACATATTCTTCAAAATAGACTGCAATGGTTGAACCTTGAGTTCCCATGTGACCCTAGAATTCCACAAACCCTAAGTGCCCCTTTCAACCAAATATCTTTTAGTCTAGAGCCCCCATGTGACCTCTAGAAATTATAGGTAAATGTGAACCGGACCGCCAAATTGATGAAACCCTCTATGTCTGGGTCTTCTTTCAAAAGTAGAGGAGCTAGGTATACTTTCAACAATAATTACTAAGTTTTATATGCTTGCCGGTATTGTGAATCCTTAAATATTACAAATATCAATCTTGTTGGTCTAATCTAATTACGATTCCATAATGAAGAATGTTGTGAGAGACGTAATCTCGAGAATCCATAATCATTTTTCTGGCATTTGTACATACCTAAAAGTTTTATAGGCTTATTAGTGTCAGGAACACAACGTCATTGAAAACTTAAACCTTGTAGGTCTGATACAAGTTTGATTTCAAAATGAAGAATGTTGTTGCTTCTATTTGTGGTCATATTTAAACGTGAAAAATATATATACCTCAAAATTTCAGAGACTTGGTCTGAGAACCCATAAATATGTTTTTATGTGTTTGTACTATATCCATTATAGGCTTATCAGGATCAAGAACCCATAGATATTACAATTGCAATAAAAAACCTTGTTTTTCTATTCCAACTTTGTTCACGATGAACGATGTTACTATTTCTGTCTATATGCATAGTCAAATTCGACAAATAAACATACCCAACAATCTTATATAATCAGTGTTGAGAACCCACAAGTATTTTTTCTATCTTTTAAAATACCTAAAAGTTTTGTAGGTTTATTAATATTGAGAGCTCATAAGTATTTCAAACAAAAACCTTGTTGGTTTGATCCAACTCCGATATTTCATAATGAAGAATGTTTTTTCTTCTCTGTTTGTGAGCATATTCAAACTTAACAATTAAATATACCCAAATTTTTAGGGACTTCGTTTGGAGAACCTTTTTACTATGTCACTACATACCCAAAAGTTTAACTAGCTTAATCAATGTCAACAACTCATCAACATTGCACACACAAACCTTGTTTGTCCAATCCAAGTTTTATTTACTTATCAGTCTCAAGAACCCATGAAAAATGCAAACACAAACCTTGTTTTGTATGATCTAAATCTGATTTTAGAATGAAGAATGTCGTATTTTTGTTTGTGGCCATATTCAAACATATAACAAATAAGCATTTATTCTATATTTATATCTACCCAAAAGTTTAGTTATTGAGGCAAGAAAACCTCATTAGTCCTATTCACCTCTTATCTCATAATGGAGAATATACCCAAAGGTTTTAGATACTTAATACTAAAGAGATCAAATTCCTCAAGAACTTCTTTGGGAGTTAAGAACTACTGAGTGAGTTATTGAAAGATGGGTGGAGGACACTCAGAAACAAAGTGCAACAAACCCTGCCATCGCTGAGAGAGAAATATGAAAATAATGTGTGAGGTTGCACCATGCTTTGTCCGAGAAAGTGATATGTGTGAGAACAGTCATGAGCGGCCCATGTCAGCAAGGGATCAACATTCCAAACAGTTCAATGGAAGTGTTCTAGTGTCACATCTAGCCTATCTACTGCATAGGAGCAGATCCGAGAATAACACTTGTTTATTTATCTGAAGGTAGAGATTATTATAGAAAATGGAGGTCTAGCAGGAAGAAACTTGGAAGCCACCGCTTATTGAGAAGTAGTAGTTTGGATTTAGTGAGGAAGAAGATGCGTGGAGGGATAAGATTGGTCAATGTCGATGAACATATGGTGGGTTTTGATTTACCCTCGATAGACGATGAAGGGAGGCAAGGAGCCGTCACTTAAAAGAGTGCCTTCGACGTAATTAGTTTTCCAATGAGTCACATATATGTCCAAGAAAATCTCTTCTGGGAAGAGAAGAGAAAAAGCCAAGAAACAACTTAGTGAGAGTCGATTTCAACTTAAGAATTTATTACATCTTTAGAGTGACGTTGACAATATCTAAGAATTGTGGATAGCTAACCTAGGGATATCTAGGATATCTCTTCTGATACATGGGAGAAAACATGAAGAAACTACTTGGGTAGAGATTAGCTTTCAACTTGTGAGCTTCATAGAACCACTTGAAAGCAAAGTTACACAAGTTAAGTTTTCGACGTAAATTCTTAGTTGACTGGAATTTGTGAAAAAAATTCAAAGAAACTACCTGTGAATTAAGTAAAAGTGTTTGTGAGTTATGTTGGCAAATAAATTAATTTTAAGAAAGATCTTAGTTAATTTTTTCTCGACATTGTTTTGTGGAAAAAATTTCTATTGTAAATTTTGTATAAACTTTTAGAAGTGAAGTTGACAAGATAACTTGTTTTAAAGAATGTTTTTTCTTTGGATATGTGGATTATTTTAAGAATAACTATTTGGTGAAGAATAACTTATAATTTGCAAATTTTATAGAAAATTTAGAGTAAGAATAATATAGAATTTATAACGACTTTCTCAATTATATTTCTTTTTCTTAAATTAAATATATCCTTTTGATTTTTAATTATTTCAAAGTTATTTATGAAATTTTGAGGGTTTACGAAGTTTGATACATTATAACATATACATTAACATTTCTCAAATCCAAATAGGTTACATCTCTTTTGATTAATTTCTATAAATATTTCTAAACTCAAAAACATTTCAAATTCATTTTAGTAATTTTTTTGATAATTTATTATGGTTTTTTTGACACGATCTCATGATTTCTTAAAATTTAAAGGTTTAATGATGCTAGGAATGTAATGCCACACAAACATCAAGTCTTTGACATTTTGAATTTTTTTTATTAACATCCTAAAATTTTAAGGTTAATGTTTAATGGCATTTTCAAATAATGTGGTGATGGATGTTAGGTCCAAAATCAATTTAAAAAAAAATTGTTTGAACTTCAATTTTTTTAAGGTTAAATGACATCCCCAATCTACAATCAAATTCACATTTGTTTACTTCATCTCAAAGTTAAATGAGTATTCTTTTGATCATTGTTTCGCATCTCTTAACCTTTGTTGTCACAACATATGATATAGACATTAAATGAGCATCATTCACATCACCATTTCTCATCTCTTATCCCTTTGTCATAGCATATGTTTTTTTAAGGCAACCAATTTCATTTATAATAACCATTTTACATAATTACATTGAAGGCATGGTTAAAGGGAGAAATACCTCTCAAAAAAAAATTCATTAAACTTTGTTGACTCAAACCACTTATCATAAGTATTTTCAAGTGAGAAGTGACATCTATGGAGGATTGGCTCATGTATTGTCCCATGTACTCATTATCAAACAATGCTTTGCTCATTCACGAGCAAAATATTTGCAACAATATTGAAGTTGTTGAATCATCTAACTCCACTTAAATTATCAACTAGGGTGTATTAGATTTGAGGTGTTGTGCACTATATATGCAACCTCTTGAGCCTAAAATGTTGTTGAAATGTTCTTTTCCTTGGTTTATGAAATTTGTGGAGTTACCAATGCAACTAAAGTATTGATATTAATTTAAATTTGAAATACTCTAAAGCGAGAATTTAGGGACTCTATAGCTCAAGTCATCCAAGGTACAGAGTGACCCTTGGCTGTCTAGAATTGAATCCTCAGAACAAGCCTCACACTTGCAAGTGAGAAGTTACACTATAGAAAGTAAATCACACTTGCATAAATTAAAGCACACCGTTGAAAGTAAATCAAACTATTCAAAACAAGAAACCTATGCTAGAGAAAGAGAGAAATCTATCTACAACAATCTTAATTTAATGAATGCAACAAATATTTGGCCATCCACGTGGTTGTGTTGTGGTATGTTGGAAAAATAATCCATAGAAAATTACAACTACATAATGAAATAATGATATTGAAAAAAAAAATATTCCTCAGCCACTTACGTGATTGTAGGATGTTGGAAGAGGAATCATTTCTATGCACAACTATGGAATGCAAATGTAAACCAACCACACACAAACACACACAATAGGTGCATTCATCAGTTGAACTCTCTAAGTGGACCCTTTCTCAAAGAGGGATAATCAATCCCTGTGATAATCCTAATTCAAATCTCTTGTAACAAGTCATTTCATTAATGAAAGTGATTTGAGATTACAATAACACTACATTTCACAAATTATACTCTAGTTAAGACAAGTCCAAAACATCTTGAGCCATAGAAAGGCTTGTATATACTGTAATGATCCC
>JASDQU010319201.1:2459-13150 GCA_032191745.1 Picea mariana
TTTAGAAAGACATTCTACATATTACATCGCTTGGTCATAGCCACACATTATATCTACATTAAGCATTAATTAAACTCGGTATTACAACAAGGATGTCATATTCTCCTCCCCTACAATTATGCATCATCATCGGTGCACACTATTCCTATATACATATATATACAAATTTACATCACAATGCTTAAAGAAATAAGATTTTGCAATTTTACAACTCCAACAACAGTTCCAACCAAAATCTCATGTTCCTCTCAACCCACTGACCCAAGGAATTTACCCCATTCACTGCTCTCATTCCATCAGGCTATACCATTCTTTTATCAAGACCCTATCGTAGGTTGGCTAGGACTCTGAGATGTAGTTCTAAAACTCTAGTTGCTCAAAATGGAGTCTTGCATTCTTATATTTTGTTTTCTTCAAAATTGAAAAAAGTTTGCGAGTATTCATGCCACATGTTTTCTTCATTCTCCCATGTTGCATCTTCAGGACCATAGTAGGTCCATTGAACCTTTACCAACTCTATGGCTTTGTTCTTGACCACTTTGACTTTCCTGTCCAGGATGCGTACTAGTTCCACCTGTAAATTCCCGTCATGTTCCACCTAGATCATGGTCCAATCAATAATGTGGTTATGGATAGACACATATTTATTTAATAATGACACATGAAATACACTATGCACTCTCATGGATATAGACAATTCTAGCATGTATGCAGTTGGCCCTATCTTTTCTAAGATCTCAAAATTTCCACAATATCTTGCTTCCAACTTTGGGAAACTTCCTAATCTTAGCAGACTTCTTTTCTCCTTTACTTTTAAAAACACATGTTCACCCACTTTGAAATCTCTAAAAAATGTATTCTTGTCTGCATAACTTTATTGCCTGTCTCGTACAACCTTTAAATTCTGCTTGATATTTTCCATTTTCTCTTCCATTTCCTTCGACAAATATGGTCCAATAATTGCTCTGTCTATTGGATTATCCCAACTCACTAGTGTGTTACACTTCCTTCCATACATTGCTTCAAATGGACTCATTTTCAATGAGGCTTGATACCCATTATTGTAATAAAATTCAACTAAATGAATATAATATTCCCACTTTGATGGTTGGTCAATCACATACATTCTGAACATATCTTCAATTATTCTATTAGTCCTCTATGTTTTCCCATATGACTCTGGGTGATATGATGTACCGAGATTTATATTTGTCCCTAATCCTTTCAAAAAAACTTTCCAAAAAATGGATGTAAACTTGGGATCTTTGTCTGAAACTATTTCCTTAAGCACTCATGTAACCTAGCAACTTATTTCATGTAGATCTCTACAATATTTTTTACCTTGTGTGTATTCTTCACTGGAATACAATGTGTTTCCTTAGTCAATTTTTCCACCACTACCATGATGGAATCATGATGCTTCACTTTTTTGGGAAGCTTTGTAATAAAATCCATTGTGACTACTTCCCACTTCCATTCTGAAATGTGCAATGGCTTCAACAACCCTACTAGATCTCTATGTTCATTATTCACTTTCTGGCATTCTAGGCATATGACTACATAATTAGCTACTTCTTTGTTCATTCTTTGCCAAAAGTATTGGCTTCTTACAACTGCAATTGACTTTTGATATATTGGGTGCCCATCATATGACACATCTGCATTTCCCTCATCATTGTATTCTGCATCTCATTGGAATTCGACACATATACTTTTCCTTTGTACATGAGAATTCCATATTCTTTCAACTCATAATATTTAAATTTAGGTTGTAAATTGCCTTGTTGTAATGTTTCTTTTATTTTTATATATTGTTGATCTAAATTTGCAACTGTAACAATTTCATCTTTCATATCAATCCTGTACATGCTATTGGATGTAGAATGCATTTCATGAGCTCCCTTGTTGAGTGCATCAACCACTTGATTTCCCTTTCCTTTTATATGCTTAATTTCAAAGTCATATTCACTCATAACTTCAATCCATCTAGTTTGTCTGACATTTAATGTTGGTTGTCCAAACAAATGTTTTAGACCACAATGGTCTATCTTTAGCTCAAATTTTCTCCCCATGAGGTAATGTCTCCACATTTTTTATGCATGTACAATTGCTTCTAACTCCAAGTCATGTGTAGAATAATTCCTCTCATGATATTTTAATTTTCTAGAATCATAGCATACCACATGATCTTTTTGTGTGAGGACTCCACCAATCCCTTCCTTGCATGCATCGGTGCACACAACACATCCTTCTTCTAGATATGCAATCTTCAATATTGGTACACTTGCCAATATGTATTTCAGTTGCTGAAAACTCTCTTCACACTTGGAAGTCTAATCAAATTTCACTCCCTTCTTTTGCAAAGAAGTGATTGGGATTGTTGTTACAGGAAAATCCCCCTGCAGACTAGTGAATTCCCTCTTGGATCCTATACCCCTATGACCAAAACAAAAAGTTGCTAACTTTGATCACTGACATTCCTTTAAACCTAGCTAAGCTAATCTATAGAAAAGAGGAAAAATATATGAGTACCTTTTTACGATGTTTGTCCTCGTCTAGTCCAAGTTGAGCTTTGATCCCTAAGCTCTTCAACAAGTCCTTCAATCCAATAAAAATCAAAGACAAAGCACACTTCCTATTCTAACACGATTATTTCAACACTAGATCTATCCATTAAAGACAAGTTCATGCAGATGTACACAATCTTGAAGGAAACAGGCCAAGCACATGTATTAATGAGAACACAATAAGGTGCTTACAAGTGTAGATGCAAATGTAGTAGCCTCATCCAACTCTTCTTGTCCAACCCCTTGCTCAAATGATCCACAATCAAAATGACTATGCTTTCACTAATTATTCTCTCTTATGAGATCATAAGTTTGGTACCTTCAATGTCTCTCCCTTTCACCTTGAGGAGGAATCCTTATATAGTCTTTGAGAGGCCCAACCACCTTAGAGATTCTTGGGATAGGTTGAGGATCTTTCTCCATCAGTTGTGGATACCCTTTGTTTTTTGTAGGAACGAACCTACTGGAGACACCAATCCCAAGAATATTTTGTGTTTATAGGCACCAACTATTGGGCCCTTCATTTTTGGATATATCGAAGTTTTGGGGAAAGTGACAGATGCTAGCTGGAAGATGAAGAAGCAACGAAAAATGGTTAGAAGAACATAAATCTGACTGAAATTATAACAGTAGCGGAAAAATCCAAAAATGACATGCGCTAGCTGGACAAGCAGTGAAAAAGGAAAATAGCATTGAGTGCATGCAAAGAAAATAGAGGAATAAAGAATCCAAGAAATGACCAAGCGAAAAAAATAAATATGGAGCCATGTAACAGGAAAGGATTGGTCTTAGTCTTGGTTGGTCATAATAATTGTTGATCATGTTTATTGTTGTCAATATAATTTTTAAGTAGAGAAGCTTGGTCCTATATCTACTGTAATGGTCTCTATTGATATTCATGTTGCATTCACAACACGATTTTGAGTCTTTAATGGGTCATGTTGAGTCTTATTTTGCTACGTAAGAGAATGTGATGGAGACCTCTGATATATGTTGATCTTGGAATGATTGGAGCTACTGATATAAAGAAGTTTTTTGGCCCTAAAATTTCTTGCTATTGTGATCTAATATGATGTGCATGAATAGGCAGTTATGTCACACAATTGCTTCTTTATTGAATGGTTAATTATTCAATTATTGTTTAYGGATRTCTTTGGGATCTRTTTCACRTCTCTAATTAATGTTAACATAAATATGATGYTGCRTACTCTCTAACTCACTTCATCTTCCAAGTCTTRGCTGCACCTYGAGTGAGACTTCTTTCCCTCASTRAAGGATGAATATGTCRAYGCATMTAGACTACAAYRRTGCCTTTTTTTAKAAAMMTTAGAGAACMYTGGTCTCAATMTTACTCCAAMAAATGGTTTCATTGYHRAGACTTGAGCTTTAAAGTGRATTTTCAGAGGATGMCTCATCAKATTTACAAGTTYGATGTTRYRAATTGGTGGAAAAAAATGTRYRACACATATATMTAGYAAGAAGTAGCATTGTGGYACAAAATCCTTAAGGTTGTGAGAAGMATTRTCTTYTATTYAGAACCTWTGAGTGACCAGTACRAGAYATTTTGGATCAGATTCCYTGAAGAGGTATTTCAGTGGTTASAGAAGCTAGAAGAAGCACCMGAATACAAAGATCGAGTCAAAAGGTGATATAACTAGACCATTGATGGTTTGGTGGCTCTGCATTGGTTGGATCATCATATCTCTTGTGATGTGGATTTTTGGGTGTAGACTGTTCTAGAGGGTTACATTATCAAATTTGCTGCAGAAAAAAAACCAATATKTTTYCAAAGGAGAAGTCATATTTAAAGAAGGAGTCAGAGGAGTATTGTTGTGGGAAATCCCCTTGTGGATCAAGGTTTTATTAGTAGAAGAAGGGAAGTTTCATGTTCCTTAGGGTGATATGGAATTGTAAACCACTACGCTCGGGGGGGGGTGATTTATGAGAGGGTTCATGAGTTAGGTTAAGGAATATTTTCTAGGATATATGGGGGGTTGTTTAAAGAAAAGTGCAAGGGACGAACGAGCTCCGAAGAGGGTTGTTGTTCTCGAAAAGACGTAAAGGAAACATCTGAAAAAATATATGAAGATAATCAATCAGTTATGGAAGGAAATCATATTTGAGAGTAGTTATGGGAAAGAGTTATAAGAGTTGTGGGAGATAAAGAGATGAGGAAGGCTAGAAAACCAATGGTTGAAGGATAAATTTGGTGAAGGAAGTGAAGTTTTTGGAAGAAGAAGACAAGAAAAAGGAAGTTTAGAAAAGATGGATGAAATAGTAAGGATAAATTCCACCACTAAAGAAGAATAATTAGTCAGAACCCCAGAAGCAATTGTGATCAGATAATCAAAACCTTCAACACCAGAAGATGCCAGACTGCATAAAGATATGAATTAATCACTACAAAAAAACAAGACTCCCAAGATCAAGGAAATTCAATACGGAGGAAAAGGAAACAACCCTGAATCACCCATTCCCCTAACGCCATCGATAAACCTGGTAATTTATACAACAAATCTTTATGTCAATTCTAGTATTTTTAACGCTTAAAGTCCAATAAGTTCAAGTAGTAGTATTAGTAGTGGAAGTGTGGCAAGTTTTTCAATTATATCGCAACTAGGACCGTTGGGTTTCATTTTAGTAGGGTTTCCAAATCCATTGATGGAAAATCAACATGCAATATCCCTCACCCGATACCCTGAATTTTGGGGTAAAGTTGACGAGGACGTTGAACAACATTGGTTTCTATGTGAAGCCATATGGAGCTCTTGTGAAACTTTATATGAAAGCAAGTTAGTTGAGTTCTAGAATACCCTACGAGGTTAGGCTCTGAAATGGTACATGAATACATTAGATATAGGGGCTCAAGGGAAATCTTTCACTCTAGCTCAGGTTAAACGAAGATTTATAGCGGAATTATGGTAGTCAGAACAACAATCTCTTTTCAAGTTGTGGGAGATAAAGCAGAGGGATGGTGATTTCCTTGATGATAATTTACCTTCGGAAGATGCAACCGTAGAGGTAATGAATGGTTCTGATAGGCCATGGGATGATATGCATCATCACTCTTATTTCCTCCCATGGCTTGATAGAATCAAACAAGATGATTTTATATCTACCTTGAGCGAGATAGTCAGTCACATCGTAGATCCACTTGATACCCACGATATTTATGCCAGAGGAAACATGGCGAGTATTTCTCCTACCGTCATGATCGATATCTCTCGTATTCCTAGTAAAGTTGAAAATGTATATATCGGTGCAGATTATTCACCTCAATAAATTCAATCATTCGCTCAGTTATATGAGAAGAAACCAGGAATTGACCCTCACTTTAAGTGAAAAATCACTTCTCTTAGATTGGAAGTTAATCTCCTACCTGACACTTCCGATCTCAAACAATTCCCCGTACACCTAGAGATTTTATATGAGCAGCGTCGAGATGCCTCTACAACTATCAAGGCAAATAAATGACGTGTCAATTTCAAGTATGATAATTCTATCCATCCTCGACAGTACACTGAAGGTGACTTGGTCCTCTTGTATGACCAAGCCAAAGAACCACTGGGGGGAGTCAAGTTCAGCCCCATGTGGCATGATCCTTATATCGTGCAATGTGTCTAAGAAAAAGAAACGTACAAATTAGAATACTATGAAGGCAATATGCTAACTGAGGCCATGAATGGTATCTACTTGAAAAGATATTACGCTTAAGCCATACGCTTGGGTGTAACTCTTTGTCTACTTGTGTATCTTAGTGTATATATCTTTTCCCTTTTTTCATCATCTTGCTTATCGAGTTTTCCTTTGGTTGGAAGATTTCAATGGAGTGTTCAGTTTACTTAGGATTCACAGACGGTGCTAGCCATCATACATGGAACTTAGCTTCCATCGCTTGGGTTGTTTACTCACCTGAGGGTCAACTGGTGTCTTCAGGTGGCATTTGTCTAGGTCCATCAATAAATAATGTGGCTGAATATAGCGTTGTTATAGAGATTTTATGCAATGAAATTTCACATGGTATTTGTTCTTTATAAGTTCGCTTGGAATCCCAGTTAGTAGTATGTCATTTGAATGACAATTACCGTGTGCGATACCCTACTCTACTCCAACGATTCCTACGAGTACGACTTTTGGAACAACATTTTTATTTTATTACTTATAATCACATACCTCAAAGTTATAATTAAGTATCTAATGCATATGCTAATTATGTTTTAGATTGGCATTTTTACATAAATAAAGTAAAGAAAATGCATTCACCAATGTACACATTGTAATATAAGTAAAGTCAAAGACTAATGTTTTTTATATTTCATTTCTCGAAAAATATGGTGTTATAGTACAAAATTGGGGCTCACACCCTCAAAATACATATACAACCGATCAATACAATAACCATGACATCTATGCCTTTCTAGATGTGTGTCATGATAACATAGTACAGAGTTTGCGAGATGCCAGAAGAGTCACACCCAAGAACGGGGCACACCTACCACCTACTGCTGCATCGCCTCTAGCAGATCCTCTACTTGAACCATGGGAATTATTTGCGTCACACGAGACAAGTTTCCTTGCACGTTTTGAAGCACTCTCTCAGCATCTCCTCCTGCAGGCTCATCCCCCCTTTGCCTCTGTCGATGTCGTGGGATTCCATATAGCCATTGCGAACCCACGTCTGCATAACAATACATGTTTTAATTAGTACTTGACATCATCCAAATATATATATTTTTTTTCTTTTACAAAAAAATGAAATATTTTAAAAAAATTCATACCTATGTCTTTGTAGGTGGAACCTGGTGGTAATGGCATGTACGGATCTCATCTAAAGTCGATCCATGCATATGGGTAGTCATCCAGAGCTATTACCTACTGACACCACCAGAAGAAAAACTAGTCGTTGTAGGGTGTTGGCACCCTACCTCCCCCCAACCACCTCATCACCTCGGTCCACCATGCCATGGTTAGATCGTGAGGTCCATGCGGAACAATATCGACTCTAGGGCCCAAGTTTGGAACCCGATCGAAGAAAAAAATACATAGGATAGACGTGAACCCAAAGTTCCTCTTTCTACCTTGTTTGCAGTCTGTCAGCTAGCTCTTCATTTTGGCCAACAATGAGGTGCACTAGTCATAAACCATGGGTCGCAATCACTCTATCGAGTAGAACTTAAGTGGCCTTGATGCCTGATGCAACAAGGTTGACCCTGTGATCCATGCCAACACTAGAACAATGATCTTGAGACTCAGGTTGTTGATCACTCTGATCAGGAGTTGGCTCCCTACCTTCTCGGTCCCTGCAACACAGTGAGTGGCTATGTATTTCCCTATATTCATGCAGTGTTAAGCCCTAATATTGGCTCATTACCCCTTAATTGGGGCATATTAGATTAGTAATGTTATTTTATTTATGTCGGCTTTAGGCCATTAGTTGTAATTTAGATTAGTAATGTTATTTTATTTATGTCAGCTTTAGGCCATTAGTTGTAATTATANTTCATGCAGTGAGTGGCTATGTAGTCCTCTATAGGTTTTGAGGTTTAGCACCTCACCCCGACGTGATAATATTTTCATAAAGTATATTTCCTCGACTCCAATCCTCAATGGTTTCCCATCGAGGTTGAAGGCCTCTATATCTGGATCCTAGTAGTTCACCAGCATCTGGAGCAGTCTCACTTGAGCTCTCATTCCTTTGAGAGCCCAAAATTTATATAGCCCACATATTCTTAATTCCATTTGGGCCCGTGGATATCTTTCTACTGCAACATCAACCTCTTCATGCTCTCTTTATCTCCACTCTAGCATCATCCTGCAAGTTTTAAATCAAATTTTGAGTCAATATCATTTAAAAAATTCAACTCACGAAATTGTACGTGAGCTGCAGTTTACACATTCACGTATAGGGATGAATATACATGGTCTATTTTGATAACATTCATGTATAGAGATTTGTATATGCGACTTGATGAATTACATCTTGCGTACACCCTAGTTTCTAATTTATGCCTTAAAATACTAAAAAATTGAAGCCTAAATTAAAATTTTAAACCAATAGAAATGAAGAGAAGGGAAAGAAGACTTACTTGGTCTAGATGGTTGTCAATTTTGTCACTCGTATCTCCCACAATCGACAGTTGAATATCGAGGGGAAATTTGGTCCAAAATGCACTATTTGGGTAAAAAATACAAATGGTATAGTAAAATTGGTTATTTTCACTATTTATAGAAAATTTTACCCACTTTACATAGTTTTTGCTAATATTTTGGCCTAGTGGACTAATAGTGCAGTGGAGGGAGTTGGTTTTGGTGGTTTTATCCAGGGATTCTTGCGGTTCCTAGTGTCATGTCGCCTGTTCGTGACACATAACCTTCGTTCTACTACTAGAAGTGTTGTTATTGAATGGTAGAGACTTAGCAAACATGGGTACCCTAGTTAGAACCTTTGTGCCATCTGGTGCCCATATATATATTTTTTCGTAAGACCAAAAGTCCCTTATAGCTAATATGACTTTGCGTTCGAACCTTATTTCTTACTCATAAGCATGCTGACCTATACATATGGGACTCCCATGAGTTTGGTTTAAGATATTTTCCGACTCTTTCAAAAAGCAAAAAGATTGTCGAGTGAACTTGTCTCTTTCAAACTCCTAAATTGGATTTGAAAGGACGCCTATTTGGTGTAATTTTGACCCTTTTTTAGACCAAGTAGACTAAAGTTATGAAAAAGGACATTCTTTGGAGTTAAGTCGTAATTGCATCTCATCCTCTTGCTTGAAGTATATAGCCTATTGCCAGTTCCTGATTTTGCATTATAAGCCTATTATCTCAAGCATTTTTCATCATCAGCCAAGTAGAGCCTTGTTTATATCCTTTGCAGCTTGACACCCTGTACCCTACAAGGAAACATTCCCTTGAGTGTCCATATCTTGCATGAACCCCCTTGCATTGATCATAGGTATGTTCCACTATTGGAACTAGTTGCTTAATCGTGACACTCGTTTCCTCCTCTATATAATAGCATTCATTTGTCTATGAGAAAACAAAAAAATACAGGCGAGAAAAGAATATTATCTCATGTTGGAAGCAATCGTGTTGCCTTTGAACAGATCACAAACTTTTGAGTCCACTTGTCATCTAGATTTTGGGTTTAGCATGACATTAGGAAGCATAGCTCGTTACTTAGAGTCTAGTCTTCCGATTGGTTACTCTTTCAGTTCCTATAGAGAGTTTGATTGGTGCCTCCTGCATCACAAAGTTTCATCATTGAGTCTACGTTGCTAGAGTATTCCATATGTCTCATGCTCTTGTTCAAAGGATGTATATTAGCATGTGTTGGACATTTTTCAGAACTCTTGACTTTGCATGTCAGCCATACTCTCAATGCATCTCAGAGTTACGAAAGTTGTAGTCCTATCATGCACCCTGGTCCTACTTTCATTATAGGTAGGTAACCTTGAACCCAATGGTAAACATCTCCTCATTGGTCCCTGACTGGGGGTTTTCCCTTGTGTTTGGTGGAAAAAAATCTATTCACACATTGGGATTCATGTTGTGTCTTGGATTCCATTATCCTTATTGGTGGTTTCCTCACCTTTGTCGACAATTTTTCATATTGGCTGCTATTTAGAGGGCATTTTTCATGCACTGCTTGCATCTAGTACATGTGAAAGATGCACACGGTCATTGGTTCATGAACATGTTATTCATCTAAGTTCCTCCAAATCATCAAGCTAATGCTTTGTACCTCGTGCTGACTAATGATAGATTCCTTAATTCTCTTCTTTAAGTGGGTCTCCTTCTATCGACTTCAACCCATCTATTCTGGAAACGAGACCTAGAGTCTTATGAGTACCTAGAGGCTTGTAGTCATCAATGGCAGGTTCTCTCGCCATCGAGATTTGGGAATACACCAATGTCTCCTGATCGATGGATTATTCAAGTGTTTTACCTCAACTCCTTTATTCACACTTGTAATAATGTACTTAGTGCCTTGATACCTACTCTCATCATTGGTAGGTTGTCTCACATTTGTTAACGATATACCTTAATGATTGATAATCAAATGAAGTCTCATTGTGTTTGACCTTAACTCCTTTATTCACATGATGTATACTTGCACCT
>JASDQU010319202.1:0-13199 GCA_032191745.1 Picea mariana
TGGGTGCTCTTGGACTTCAAATCCAGGTGGTTGATCGACATAAACTTCTTCTTCTAAGAAACCATTTAGGAATGTTGGCTTGACATCCATTTGGTATACTTGCCATTTGTATTGTGCTGCTATGGCCAATAGAGTTCTGACAGTGTCTAACCTTGCTACTAGAGCAAAAGTTTCACCATAATCAGTACCTGGTTGTTGTGAGAATCCTTTGGCTACAAGTCTTGCCTTGTGTTTTTCAATCTGCCCTTTTTCATTGAGTTTAGTTTTGTAAACCCACTTGACACCAATACTCTTCTTGTGTCTTGGAAAATCAACAAGATCCCATGTCATGTTCTTCTCAATGGAGTCAATTTCTTGGTTCATGGCTTGAACCCAATGTGGCTCCTTGGCTGCTTCCTTAAAGGATGTAGGTTGACATGACATTAAAGAAAAAAGATTGTGCTGTTGAAAGTCATCCAACTACTGGTGGATTTCTCTCAAACTTCGAGTTCTCTGATTCTGTGGTTAAGAGAATGATTCTCTGCTGGAAGTTGAGTTATCCTGTGAGTTATCTGGTTGTCCTTGTACCTGTAGTTGACGCTCGAGGATAGTCGAGTAGAGGAAGGATATGGATAGAAGATGGAAGTAGGTTAGGGAGGTGGGGTGATTAAAAGTAGTTGAGGGTGTGTGGAGTTTTAATCTTATAGAAGAACTACTTGATTTCCTCTTCTTAAAAAAAATTGCTTAACTAAAATACAATTATCTAAGTGAATGTTTCTTGTGTTAAATTATTATAATTGGAGGATTCTGCAAATATTTTAAATGGTTTATTATTATTTATGAAATGAATAGCATTGTTGATTGGATTGGAAGCATACAAGAATTGCATTAGGTGTGATAATTATTGTCATTAGTACAAGTGTGAGTCTTGTATGTGCTAGCTATGCATACATGCCTTGCACATATACACTAGTATGTATAAATGTTTTAAATTGATGATGTTGCTTATTTAATCTAGATGTATGAATCATGTATTATTACCCTTGTATTGTAAATTATTATAACTTAGGGACAAAGTTTCTTGAAGGGTGAGTGTATTTAAAAGCTCAATTTGATTAATTAATGATCATAATTTATTAAGATAAATTAAATTAATTATTGAAATAATTAGATTTTAATCATTTTGTTATTTATTATTTATTATTTTGAATTAAGTAATGTAACAAAAGGGAGGGGATTATTTTATTTTATTAAAGGTAGGTGAAGGAATTAATGAAAAGATAAGGCAAATGGGAATTGAATGAAGGGGGGGGGGGGATTCGAGAGAGGAGGATAAGGAAGAGGGGGTGGAATTGGAGAAGGATGTATTTTTTTTAAGAGGAGGAAGGAGAATCAGGAGGAGGAGAAAGGATGCAACATTTCCTTGGGGGTTTTGACTAGTGTACTGGAGTTGCGGGGATTTAGGGCTCGGGGACCAGGAAATCTGATTTCCTGGAGCTAGGGAGCCGAAGAGGCTATGTTCCTAGTTGTCTGGGAGGATTCAGTTTCAAGCTAGTTATCAAGACAAGTGATCAATAGGAAAAGAAATGGACAAATTTGAAAAGGGAAAACTTATCTTCAACAAATATTTCATTGATTTTACTTGTTGTTTTTATGTAAATCAAAGTTAAAAATGCATACCTATAACCTGTGATTTAATTGTTTGTGTATAAGAACAGAAACGGAAATGTGATATTAGATTTACTTTATGAATATACAAACATAATTTAGAAAACAAGTTTATTGTTTAATCTTTGAACCACTAATACAGGGGAACAAGCTTTACAATTTTATTTCTTCATATTAACATATTTGTGGAAGAACATGGTGTAGTATATTTTTCATTTTAAGAAAAAAAACAAATCCATCTTTGACACACTTGTTACTCTAGTTATCTTATTACATGTTTGATATGGATGCGAACATTTTATAATCTATAATGTTAAAATTTAAAGGAATATACATTGTCCAATCCTCCTTTTATGATGAGCTTTCATCCATTAAGAGCAAGGCTACAATTAGGTACCCAATGTATAAGCACAAAAAAATTAACATCAAGAATAAGAGACTTCCTAGTATATTTGAATTCCATCTTCTAAGACATAAGAAAGGGTGACAAAAATACATCGATTCTTGGTTAATCCATTGGAGAACACAAGAGAGATAAAATAAGAAAAAGTTGAAGTACTATCACTAACCTCAACTTAAAAGATCAAAAGTATATTTGTATTATAGTTATTTTAAAAAAGAAAATTAAAATTGATAAAAATAAGAAACCTTCATAATGAAATTAGGTGCTGGACAAAACTTAAACTTACCATCACAGGTTAAATTCCTTTTGTTTTCCCATAAAATAAGAGAAAAAATAGACTGGATGTGATTCAATGCCATTTTCATATTTCAGTGAAACCATTTATATCCATGTGTTATAATGCTATTGGTTGGTTGACACGATCTTTCCAATAATATTAAATCAAGATTATATGATATATTCTATTCATTGGGATGAAAAAATGGGTAAAAAGAAATGAAAAAAAAAAATCCTAGGGAAGAAAGAATATATAATCTACTCAAAAATAGAGGATAAAAAACACTTTCTCTTATAATTCCATTCTAACATATTAGGTCTCAGTTTCAAAATATGCATATATCATTATGGATCTTAATAACTTGTTACTCATGGAAACCCAAGAGATCTAGAAAACTCTCTCCAAACGTTTCTACCATATAAATAAAATGTTCAAACAAATGAATTAATTCCTCAATCAATTTTCTTTAGGTCTAAAAGACCAAAATTAGTCTCATTGGATGGTGATTATCATTATTACCAAATTTTAACAAAAAAAATATCAACCTCATGGTTTAATCAAGAAACTACATTTGAGAAATAATGATAAGAAGTCTATAACTCTTCATATTTATTTGTTTGTGCTTGTATATTAACTACTTGATTATAGACTTACTCTCAATGAATCAAAATCCAATTTAAAAAACTTAAATTATTTATTATAAAACACCCAATTCAATTTTCCTCTAATTTTCCTTAAAAATACCATATATTCAAAAAATGAATAACCTTACATATACAACATTTTCACACTTTCCATTTATGAGATTATATATTGATTTTCTATAATTTAACTATAGTAAATTATTGATTAATTATGTTATTAAGCTTTTTAAATAATTTTTTTAAGTTAATTCTAATAAAAATATTGTTAATTCTAAATCATTTTAATAATTATATATGACTAATTAATTATGTTTGTTAAAATTTTATAATAATTTAAAAAAATAATAATTAACATAAAATAATCAATTAAAAAACTGTGTAAGAGTATTTTATAGTTGTTTTCTCTCAAAACAAATTAACCAATTAAATTGCAAATCAAATTGAAAATCAAATTGAAAGATTTTATTTTGATTGATCCCAAGCCCTGATGATCACTAAACCTGATATTTGACAGGGTATCCACCTATGAATAGATGAACCATTGCTTACTAAAAAATGGCAATGGAAGACCTTTTCATTAAGAAACTCGAGACATATAACAAATCCGAGAAAGGTCTCACATCACTAATTTGATTCCTTTCCTTAATCAACAGGGGAATGGAAAATTATTGCCGGGCTTCGGGCTCAGTGTTGAGAAGGAAAGTATGTAAGCAAATTGACTATCTCGCGCATGGTGGGTCTGTGGACACTCTGCTGTTGTACGCACAGCAGAGCCACAGAAAACATATGCGCGGCCTTCTCCATTGGGACGTCGCTGAGCCTGGGGTCAATAATCTTCGCAACTCCTTCTCTACTCCAATTTGTCATCTTCTTCGCCCACTCTACGATTGTCACGCCCTCTTCAAATTCGCATTCGCGCACTGCCCTTTTCCCCGTAATCAACTCAAGCAAAACCACTCCGAAGCTGTATACGTCGCTTTTCTCGTCCACTTTCAGTGTGTAACCATACTCTGTTAATTCAATAACCAACATTAAATTTTCAGAAAGCTTCAATAATTAACATTAATTCAATAACTAAATCCTAAAATCTATTGGCACCCACTCCGAAGATTGGTTATCGATTCATACATATGGATCTTTTCTCACCGTTTCTACCATCCATTATACTTAATCTGAGCAAACTAAAGGAACCCAAAAAGGAAAGGTGAAACAACGATTTACCAGGAGCTATGTAACCAAAGGTGCCTGCCACTGAAGACATGTATTCTGAGGTATCAGAATGATGCAACAACTTGGCTAGGCCAAAATCTGCAACACGAGCTCCAAAGTTGGAATCGAGAAGAATGTTGTTAGATTTCACGTCGCGATGAAGTATAAGCCGGCTACAATCGTGGTGAAGATAGCACAACCCGTGGGCAGCCTCCACTGCAATTTTGTATCTGCTGTCCCAATCCAGATTCCCACCATTGTTTCCATGAAGCAACTCTCCGAGGCTTCCATTGGGCATGTGCTCATACACTAGAAGATTACTCTCACCGTTGGAGCAAAAGGCCAGCAATCTAACTATGTTACGATGGCGGATATTGCCCAGAGTCTTGATCTCTGCTGAGAAACCACGATCATTTGAAGAGCCTATCCCCATAAGTTTCTTCACTGCAACATGTTCACCATTGGGCATGATGCCTTTATAGACAACTCCCGCTCCTCCTTTGCCAATGATGTTCTCTTCTTTTAAACATTCCAAGATGTCGTCTCTACCAAAATTCAGTTTCTGGACGGCCGTCATTTTCCAGGCCCGGTCGTCTCCTTCTTCCTTGACGCCTCTTGCCTTAATCATAACGGCCCCAATTGCCAACACAAACGAACAGAAGAAGAGAAGTCCCAGCGCTAAAACAAGCTTGAGCCAACCAGAAACCTGGCCATTTCTGTGCGCCCATTGACAGGAGAATTGCAAGGGCCAGAGAATGGCACGCATAAGTAGGGATTCTCTGCAAAAGTGCTTTCTTGGTAAAACGTAGCAGGACGACCCTTCGGAACCAGCCCTGAAAAGTTATTGTAAGAGAAATCAGCAGAAAATAACTGCGGCATGTTCTCAAATTCCCTCGGAATGCTCTCGTTCAAGTGATTTCTGGATACGTTCAGATAGTTGAGAGTGCGCATCCTGGCAATTTCCACTGGGATGGGACCGCTGAATTCATTCTGGCTTAGATCAATGTCTGTCAGAGAAACAGACTTGCTGATCTCCGAAGGAATCTTACCAGAAAACCTGTTTTTGCTTAAATCGATCTTTACAATATTCCCCAGTCGGCCAATCTCTGGCGGAACATTACCTGTTAATTGGTTTCCATACATCACAAGTATCTGCAAAGAGGATAAATTACCGATGGATGAAGGAACATTCCCTGTTAATTGGTTTCCATACATCACAAGTATCTGCAAAGAGGATAAATTACCGATGGATGAAGGAACATTCCCTGTTAATTGGTTTTCATGCATCATAAGTGTCTGCAAAGAAGATAATTTGCCTATGGATGAAGGAAGAGAACCACTAAGTCGATTATTGGAAACGTCCATCCGCTCTAGCATGGAGGATACATAATTAACTTCCTCCGGTATGCTGCCACTGAAATAATTGTTATGCAATTCAATCACAGTCAGCATGGGTAAGTATATCAAGCCCGCAGGAACTGAACCACTCAAAGAATTTTGCCCGGTGAAGACTCGTTCCAGAGAATTGCATGTGCCCAGAGAGTCAGGAACCGGGCCTGAGAATAAATTGTTTTCTATGATCAATGCCTCCAGCCTTCCACCCTTGCAAAGATTCGGAGGGATTGAACCAGTGAGTTTGTTGGAAGGAACATACACTACCTGTAGCTTTCCACTTACGCCCAGTTGCTGAGGCACCAGACCTGTGAAATTGTTCTGCCCAAGGGCTAAAACCTCCAAATTTGGCAAGTCCCCAATGAAGGATGGGATACCGCCATGTAGCCTGTTCGTGTACAGAAACAGTTGTTTCAACTCTGTTAGCTCTGAAAATTCCACTGGTATTTCTCCAGAGAGATTGTTGTAGGATAGATCCATGGATTTTAAGCTCACAAGATGCCCCAGTTGTGGAGGAATCGCACCACCAAGATCACAATCAGAGATATCCAGGCGTACAAGCTTGCTCAAATTTCCTATCTCGGAAGGAATCCCGCCATCTAATGCATTTAGCCCCAAATAAAGTGTTTTCAAATTCCCCAGCTCGCCAAGCTCTCTAGGTATTATTCCAGTCAAACTATTAGCAGCGAGGGAAAGATATTCTATACTTTTTAGCTTCCCATACTGATCAGGAATGCTGCCCGAGAAGTAATTTTCTCCGAGGTCAAGATGCGTGAGCTTCGGGAGATAGGTCAAATCCATTGGCAATGTCCCAGAAAAAGAGTTGTGAGAGACATCCACAACCTCTAGGTTCCTCAATTTTGGTATGTTGGAGGGGAGGCTTCCATTGAGGTTGTTATAGGAAACGTTGAGCCAACGGAGGACTGGAAGATTTCCTCGGAGGTAAAGATGGCTGAAATCCAGTGACAATGCACCTGATAAATAGTTGTTAGAAACATCCAGTACCTCTAGGTTCCTCAATTTTGATATGTTGGAGGGGAAGCTTCCATTGAGAAAGTTATTGGAGACGTCGAGCAAACGGAGAGCTGTCAGATTTGTGACCTGACTGGGGAGTGGACCCGAAATATTCATGTTGGAGAGATGCAGAGCCACCACTCGGCCGATATGGTCACATTGGACGCCAGTCCATGAGCAATGGCCGGTGTAATTGGAGGGTCTCCAGCTATCTAAGAGATGATTAGGAACAACCATTGCTGCTCTCAACGAGATCAGCAAATTGGCATCTCCGAGGAATGATGAATTGGAAATAGCAGATGATGGGTACAGAAACAAGGCAATGAGGAAAACAGAGATTTGCATGGCAACTTTTTGCAATCTCATATTGTAGTAAATGGATCTACGGTGACAACACTCTTATTGTGACAGTGCAACAGAAGAGAAAGAGAGGTCCAATAACGACAATTATGGAACCACAGGAAAAACCCAGGCAATATGCGAGCAACCCACTAAATACAAATATGTGGAGGAAACATGGCCTGATCGCCCACGCAAACGACATTTGGATTCTAAGCAAAGAGGAAAAAGAAGAATGCTAGTGGACTTTGAGTCTTCTTATAAACAGTAAATGGTCGGCAAAGCAATTTTATGAAGAGTCCGTGTTCGGTGAATTCAGAGTCTCTACATCCAATCAAACACAAATCGGCACAAATCGAAAGTGATGCAAGGATGACCACAATATTTTATAATAATAATAATAACAACACCGATTTTTTCGGGAGAGATGTAAAGACTGTAAACCACTGATGTGTTAGCTGGATTTGTAATTTTATTTTTTATATTTATTTTCCTAATCAATTTTTCATGTCAGTCCACTTCGAATATTGTCCCATGCATTGGGAATGCCATGTGGTAAGCATACACTAGTGGTCAAAAGTAATTTCAAATTTCATTTGCAAATAGTCCAAAATCTTATATCAATATACACATAGATGTCAAATGTATAGTTAGGTAATGTGATAAGGAGTGATGAATTTCCTTTTCATATGCCCAATTGCATTGTAATTACAACTGAAAGATTGAAAAAATCAGTGCGTGTCAACTTTTATTGGAAAATCTATGCGTCTCATCAACACGGAAAGAATCAAAACACATTCTTCTTATCTTTCCACAGTATTCCTAATATCTTTTAATGAGAGAAGCTTTAACTTTATTATTCTTATTACCTTTTGGAATTCTCAAGCTTTCCTACGCTTTGACTTTTATCATTGAAATGAATTGAATGTGATAAGTGGGGATCATTCATACTTTTATCATAAAGCCATTGCATTAACGTGTAAGAAAATAAATAAAGGGATGTGATTTTAGTTTTTTGGGGTTTAACATACTTTGGGATGTGATTTTGATGGAAAAAAAAATTAAGTTTTTTAAAATTACAATGCATCTTCAAAGGAGTGTGAATCTCAGGGAATATTTTTTTTTTTTTTTGGTACTAAGTTAATATCAATTGTTGTTGAGATGATTATTTCATAAGCTATAATATATTTTCTTATCATATTTAAAAGAAAGGTTGTATGATTAGTAATGTAGTCGAGTTAGTTGGAAAATACATGTTCAATAATGAAACTTAATATAATTAAATGTATAAAAAATGAATAGTTTTTGTCAAAATAATATAATTAAACAATACATAAAATTAAGAAAAATAACATTATTGTTTATGCAAGAGGAGAATGATAAGAATAAAGAAAAAACACGTGAAAACATCTAGTATTATTGACGCAAAAACATTTAGCATCAGAGTTTGTTAAAAATAATTGATAGCTATTAACACAAAAGGGATCTACGAATGAATGGAAGGATCATATTTATGAATGGCCACATCTAATAAAATCGATTGACAAAGTTGTCACATCCTCAACACACATAACAAACTGTGATAAATAAATATACTTTGTAATTGAATTTGGTAGGACAATGAAATCAACAAAACAAAAGGTACCGGCTATAATAAATAACTACATCATTTTTATGTATTTTATTTACTAAGTACTCGTTGTGTATGGATATACCTGTGCAGAAGTGTGGAAGCTATATGTGTGCAGACTATATTTTTGTGTTGAAGATGTATTTGATTTACTAAGTATTCATTCTGTGGGGATATACATGTGCGAAGGTGTGAAAGCTATATCTTTGTGAACTATATGTCTGTAGTATCGTTGTGCGGAGATATTCTTGTGGTGGAGGTGCATAAGCTATATGTGTGTGGATACTTTGCATTGGTTCCTATCTATTCTAACCTCCAAACATTTTCATTGCTTCCTACATATGCTAACCTCCAAACATTTTACATTGCTTCATGCATAAGACTCTCAAATTATCGTCTATGGGTTTGTAATTTCTCCTTCTTGACCTTGTCATCCCCTTCATATATATTATGTAACTTGTCCCACATCTCTTTTGTCGAAACACAATCCATGACTTTGACAAATTTTGATTCTGCTAAACCACACAGAATTGCATTCATGGCTTTAGCATTATTGTCACTGAGCCTTTTTCCAGTTGCATTTATAGGTGGATTTGTTGGAGTTGTGTAACCATTTTTAACTGGAGTCCAAATTCAACTCCAGCAATTGTTTGGATTAAATTCTTCTCAAGTAGAGCCCACATACTATCTAGATTAAATTCTTCTCAAACTATCATATGTACAAAAACTTCAATTCAATTCAAACTTCCACCTTCATAAATCTATTACTTCAACAACTACTCTTTCGTTGTTGTAATTACCATAAAAATCTGGACACATGTTTACAATTAGCAAGAATTCATATGTTCCTTGTTTGACCTTGCACCTCCTTGCCACCCTTAAACAATTACATCTCACTCTCTCTTCTCTAACACTTGAGAAACTTAGAGCCTTGAATTCACTTCACACTCACACTAAAAATGGATTGGGGCATCATTATTTAAAGGCCTCATCGTAATGAAATTTTCTGGGGCGTCAAGTTGGATGGTCAACTTCATATATTGAGCCCATATGCCCAAGGATTTTTATTTATACCAAAAATCTTGATTATCGATTTGGATCTAGATCTTTGACACTTCTTTGAATCAAGCTGTAAAAAAAATCTGTTGTAACCTGTCCCAATTTCCTCTAGTTTCGTGTGCACTCTCTTCATTGGCTACCAGGTTAACTAGGTCACCATTCTCTTGAAACATGCACATGACACCCATTAACCTTAAGGATAAGCAACCATCTGACGAGTTTGGTATTAAATCACGATTGTTGATTTGATTGGTCCAATTCACCACATATCACGACCACCGGAGCACCGGGCAACCAGGGTATCACTAGAACACCAGGTATCGAGTATCGGATTATTGAAACACAACATTTCAAACAGTTTTCAAGGTTTTGATATGGAACTCTTCTTGTGGAACCTTGTTTTATAAAGCCATTAGTAGGGGCCTAGACCCAATCAACTGATGCCACGTATATCGACGCGTCACTAGGACCACCGAGTCACCAACCCACCGGGACTTTAACACTGCAGCTTCAATTGTTTTCTCTGGTTTGGTTCCATCGATATTAGCCATTAATATCTCTAATCAATGATCACAATTCAACCATGCTTCAGTTTACAATTCTTCACTAGAACACTAACCCACAGGATCACTAAGGTATCGTCCCATCGCAGTATCAGTCCACCGCACTTTCACACATTCAATCTATTCTGATAATCTATATATTGATATATGATATACTAACTATACCACCGGGACTACCAGGGCAACAGCCTACCAAAGTATCATCCCACCGTGGTATCGGTCCACCTTGCTTTCACTCCAATCTGGTTACTCGATGTTTGATATCTGGATACTTGTAGTTTTCAATATCTGATATACGATATACTTGAAGTTTTGAACCTTCGTCCTTATTCGTTAATCTTCAAGGATCAATGGTGAAGACTCCCTGGAGATTCTTGTCATCAACCTCTATGTCCCCACCACCGAGGCACTGGGCCCTCAGAAACTTTATCTTTAAGCCAAAACTCTCATTCATTTGTCGATGTTCCAATATCCGATATACCCGGCACCACGAATAAAAGTTAACACTTTGTGCAGAGTTTCATAACTCGTCCATCACATTCAAACTATGCAATAGTTCCTTCACATTATAAATCCATTGAGATTGGATCTCATAATAAATGTGGGATAAATTGAAGTTGTTAAATCCTGTAAACAACTCTGAAATGCAAATCTTTATTAGGCGATCAATTCCCTACAAGAGTCTATGTGTGGTTGATTAGTTCCAATATTGAACGATGCATGTTCCAGCTGCAGAGTCATTGATCTTCAAGAGGTATTTATGTGTTTTACTTTTGATAATATATGTGTTTTACAGGTGGATTTGTTGGAGTTATGTAACCATTTTTAACTGCACTCCAAATTCAACTCCAACAACTGTATGGATTAAATTATTCTCAAATTGAGCCAATATACTGTCTAGATTAAATTCTTCTCAAACTATCATCTATACAAAAACTTCAGTTCAATTCAAGCTTCCACCTACATAAATCTGTTACTTCAACAACTACTCTGACGTTGTTGTAACTACCATAAAACTCTCCACTTGTTCACAATTAGAAAGACTTCATATGTTCCTTATTTGACCTAGCACCTCCTTTCCACTCTTAAACAATTACATCTTTCTCTCTCTTCTCTAGCACTTGAGAACCTTAGAGCCTCAAATTCACTTCACACTTACACTAAAAATGGATTGGGGCATCATTATTTAAAGGCCTCATCATAGGGAACTTTTCTGGGGTATCAAGGTAGATGGTCAGCTTCATATATTGAGCCCATATTCCCAAGGATTTTTCTTTATACCAAAAATATTGATTATCGATTCGACTCTAGATCCCTTGACACTTCTTTGAATCGGGTTGTAAAAACAATCCTTTGTAACTGGTCCCAATTTCCTCTAGTTTCACGTTCTCTTTGTTCATTGTCTACCAGGTTAACTGGGCTGCCAGTCTCTTGAAACATGCATACAATACCCTTTAACCTTAAAGATAAGAAAGCATACGATGAGTCTGGGAGTAAATCATGACCATCGATTTGATTGGTCCAATTCACCACATATCGAGACCACCAAAGCACCAGGAAACCAGGGTATCACCATAACACCACGTATCAAGTATTGAATTATTGAAACACAATATTTCAAACAATTTTCAAGGTCTTGATATGGAAATCTTCTTGTGGAACCATGTTTTATAAAGCCATTTCTAGGGGCTCGAACCCAATCAACTTATGCCGCGTATATCGACTCATCACCAGGACCACCGGGTCACCGGCTCACCGGGACTTTAACACTACACCTTCAATTGTTTTCCCCAGTTTGGTTCCATCAATCTTAGCCATTGATATCTCTGATCAACGATCACAATTCAACCATGCTTCAGTTTACAATTATTCACTAGAAAACTGACCCACCGAATTACCGAGGTATCATTCCACTGTGGTATCAATCCATCATGCTTTCACACATTCAATCTGGTCTGATAATCGATATATTGATATATGATATACTAGCCAATGATCTAGATTATTTTTGGCATGAAATGAGAGCGAAGATATAATAAATAAATTTACAAAGATATATCAGATATCCAATAATATAACATAGATATATCAGAGATATAACCATAAACACAAAGATACAATAATACACAATTTATATTAATGAGCAAAATGTACAAAACTATAGAAATATGGAGTGAAAGACTCACTAGAATGGTGGCAGCTTATCTATGAGAAGAGATGTGATGAATACTCGCATTCGCAAGAAGATGATTATTAAAATGAGGCTCCAAAGACATTTTTAACATAATTAAAATCCAAAACCATAACCCTGGAAGATGAAAATCCAACAGTTTTGTTGACCCCGTTTTGGGTAGTTTGGTGTATCTACTTCACGGGGTTGTAACTTTGGCATACGATCTATGTTTGGGGTGAAGGATAGCTCGTTGGAAAGGTATCGATGAGGAGATTCATTTTAAGGGTTCAATCGATGACTTTAGCTATCATTGAGGTGCCCGATCACGAAAAAACATTTTTTAGGCCTACAAAATGGCCCTGGAAGTTTGGAACTACTAAAAATAGTAAGTTTCCAACAAACTATTTTGATCTAGTTGGAATAGGTGGGTGGCCAGCGATATTCACCTGGATCAATCCTCCCTCCTTAGGAAGAAATGGTCTCCATTGCATTGAGTTCCTGGGGGAGAGGGGAAAGTGTTTGTTGAATCGGAATCTTGGTGAGCTACTTGCCTTGCTAGAGAAGTTGTGATGCTTAGCTTGTTGAAGGTTGTCACAAACCTATTGTTGGTGGGGTTGAATATGTTCAACCAGCTTGTTGGATCTTGGATTGACTGGGCAGTGTGTAGGAACCATCGTAGGTGAAGAAACACTATTTTCTTTCTCTTCTGCAATCTTCTTATGTTGGAAAGAAAGGTCTTGGGCCAAGGATGCAGTCGTTGCAATGTCCTTCTATTCACCTCTTGAACATATTGTGAAGAGGATGAATTTCGTAGTATGAGATATTACCTTGCGGCACTATTTTGGTGGA